>JAOBRD020627723.1:0-32487 GCA_027575215.2 Hydrozoanthus sils
TTTTTTGCGGGGGACCAAATCCGCGAAGGGGGGACCAAAACCGCTAGCGGATTTGACCCGGGGGGGGGGGGTCAAAGTACATACACGTGTAAACATACAAAAACTTACATTTCAGCAAATTAAATCAGTAATTGGGTTAAAAATCATTGCTCTGATGTGGTTCAAAAAGTTGTTCTTAAAACTAGGAAGAAAAGCTAGACCTCTGTCTCTGAGACACATTTAGACAATGATGTCACAAAATCAAATAATTATCTCGAAACATTAAACTACTCAGAATATAAATGGAAGAGTCCAAAGGTTTTCCAAACACTTCATTGATTTTTCGGTAATAATCTACTTGAGCTTTTAAAACGCTCTGAATATCTTAAAAAGCAATTAGAACTCCTCAAAAGCATACAATGCACAGCCATAAGGTGCTTTGGATTTATGCCAAGGATCTTAACAAGACGAGAGATAACGTTAGTCATCATTCGAGTTTAGTATTCGCGCGCCGCAAACATTCCAGTCAAAACATACTTCGAGTTTCTCCTCAATTTCAAAATCCTTGGCATATGTTTTTTGCAATTTGGCTCCTGTAATTAGCAAAGAAAAGAATGACCTCCGCAAAAAATTGGTGTTTTAAAAATTATGATTAATGCAGATTTTCTTGCAGTTTGCATACAGAACTTGTATAGTTTTCACTTTCTAAAGAGAAAAAAGACACGAAACATTTTACACACAATTTTACAGTTTTGTTTTGTTGTTTAATATTTTAAACCTAAGTAGTGAAAAAACCATATGAGGTGGTCCTTCGAAAAAACCCCAGCTGGTTTTTTACACTGAAGCGTACACCCGAACTTCACACCTATCTATAAATATACCATAGCAAAGAATACATGAATGAAAAGCTGAAGTTTTCGGGGTAACATAATTGAATGAATGAGCAAATATCCCTACGGAAGAGATAAAGAGTTTTCGTATTGTTTTGATGCGACAGAGCATGTTTTGCAACTCAATGAATTCGTAATGAGAGCTTTCCGATAAATATATACTAGAAACTATGAAAAAAATTGGAACCTAAGATAATTCACTAAATCAACTTTAAAGCTGATTAGATTCCACAAGTCGGGAAAATGGGGTTGAAAAATGCGTTTATATATGAACATGAAGTGCTGAACAAACACGTGTGGGGCAGGCTGTCTTGCAAAATCTACAATATTTTGTACATCAAAACTAAGAATAACGAAAGCAAAAACCTCAAGATACATAAAGGAAGTCGAATTACCTAAATAACTGATCCATCGTAGTAACTCCATCGTACAATGTAGTCATCAAAGAATCAAAATGTTCAACACACCGATACGGCGAACCCGGTACATTGCTTGTTGGTTTTGCTTGATATTTCGTTTTGCCGCTCAATGCTTTTCTCCCGCTCATATAGTACCACGGAAGGAAAGTGACGACTCCCCATAACCATCCTACTACATTAAGACTGAAAATAAAGGCGTTTTCAAAGACAGATCTTTCCATAACGACGGACAGGGCGATCGACAGCGTTTACCCTGAGTAAAAATGTTCAGGGAAAGGGATATTTGTAGTACGCCAGTCGGCCAAAGTCCGATCACGCTGCCATTATGACAGATTTTCGTGCGCGCGCATAACCCACGTGTTTTGTGATGTAAACAATGCTAGTAGTTATCGTGCAGTGATCATTCGAAACTTTTGACCCCAACAACAAACAGATATACGATTGAGCAATATATTTGTTGTTTACAATCCAAAAAAAATCATTGCATTTTAATAGCATTTTGTGTTGATTTAGTATAGTATTATTTGGAATAAAAACAAAACTAAAGTGAAATTTGTAACAGAAAAAATAGTAAAGGTATAATTTTAAAATTCGTTATGTTAACGATATTAATAAGACCATTTAGTTCTATATGATTTTTTTTTAACCCATTTTTTTTTATCTGCAAAACGTTACGATCGTATGATAAACAATCTGAATTCAGTCCAATCACAAAGTTCCAAGGTTAGAAGTTCGGCTCAAAGAAAATAGATTTACTTGAAACCGCTGTCAATCGACCACCCGAATGCTAATAGGTCGCCCGCGAAAAAACCTAAGAAAACACGAAAAGAAGAGAGCTCGAGTGTTCAAAAGGCTGTGTAGATTTTAGATTGTGGTTTCTTCTGAAAAGTTCACGCCGTCAACTGCACGTCGTAAAATGTTATCTCTAAAATGATTCTACTCTCTTTATTTACTACCCGGCCTCAGAAATTGCTCCTCTAGTGTATTTAAGTTTAACATTGAATTAGTTCTTGGAAGTTTAAAAATTAAAGCACTACTCTGGTATTTCTTTTGTCCCTAGAGAGAATTTTATGGGATGCTTGACGGTTTCGCAGTTTCTTGAGTAGATTGATCGAAGGACTGACGAGGGGTACAAAGGTCGGCCGGTCGGATTCGTGGCGAACTGAACATACCTTTTCTCTTCCTCAGTATGTTACTTTAAAAAAACCTTACTGAGTCGACTGTTGTCAGATAAAAAAAACGAAACAAGGTTTATTGAGTTAGTACTGACATACAACACGACATATTAACAGAAGACAAAAAACCATTGCATTTCTCAAGAAGAAGAATGCCGGATCAAAGTTCAGTTTGTTTCAAAACATTGTGTATTGTAATTAATTGAGCTATACTGATCTTTACAGCATTTATAGCAACATTTCATAGCATTTGGTGTTTTAAAATAAAGGAAGACATTTTTACAAAACTAAAATACTATGAACTCTGCGACTGCAAGGACGCGGTTTGCCGCAAGAATGCTCATTCCGCGGTATTTTGTTGACAAACCTTAATTCACCTTGAGTTCCGGCTTACATTTTTGCACGTCCAAAAACACTTGCTCTTTGGACTGTGTCAGTAGACAACCTCAGTAGACAGCCCCGCGTGCCATTTAAAATGCCTTGCAACCACCCCCTGGGCATGGAGCGTCAAACATTTGTCATTTGCTTGTTACTCTCGACAAATAATTCACTTTTTAAACAATTGTCAAAAGGCCATTTAAACAAATGTCCCGACTTATCATCAGCAGAAGCACCGATTTTGCCAGAGCATTGACTTCTTCGAAATACATGATGAAAAAGTCGGGAAATTTTTCCCTGTTGCGAAATAATAAACAGAGTGACTAGCAATGCAATGCGACGCCGAGAACTCTATTACATATAATGAGACGAAGAACTTGATTAGGCTTCTCAAAGAGTACATTCGAAAGTATTTTCAATTGTGGACGGTAGTATAACTTTAATAGTTTGGTAGTTAGTGGTGTAGATTTTTTTTCCCAAACTGACAAGGTAGTCCACAAAAGTATTAAAGTTAAACCTAAAAAAAGAGCAACTTCCCTCACTCAATTTTCGGAAAACCTTGCCGGATAAAGGGGTTATTTTCTATTTTTAAGCAGCCAAGTTAAACCAAAGTGCAGGTGTGACTCCGTTCAGTTGACAATTGCATAACAATTGAGCTCTCTTGGTTTTAACTTTCGCTCTTCCCTCTCGATCCTATTACCTCGCTCCCCCCGCAGGGAGCACGATCCCCAAAACCTTCTTAAAACTCTCATAAATCCTTAATAACTAATTCGCCAAGCTTTGAAAATAAACACACCACAAAGCAATGATCATTTATTGCGACCTTTTTTTAAGAGCATGTGTACTACGGGAGAAGGTTACGAGGACGAATTCAGTGCGAGTTAATAATACTGTCATTTACTGACAAACTGCAAGAGACTTTAATTAATATGCAACTGGTCAACTGAACGGACTCACACATGCACTTCGGGTGGTAAGCCTGTGGTTAAACGTTACTTTTTTTATAGAATAAAGCCAGTGAATCTCGCGCGCTCTTGGGCCGAGAGCGCAAAAACTGTGTTCTGTAAGAGAGCACATGGGACGCTTTTGAAAGTGTCACACAACAATGAATCCGCCGCCATATTTATTGCTTCCAAATAACCAGGTTTTTTTGTAGAAAACATGTTAGCCAGTGACGAAGTACTCTGGACAGGCTACTTCTTTTCAAAAAACTGCTCAGTTCTGGTTTCGGGCTCGCTTCGGCATTTTTCATATTTGTACTGATGTCAACAGCATTCAGCAGATACTGCCTACGTGCTAAAACCAGGGTCAGTCTTCCCCTTAGCTCGATCAAAACAAAATTCCAGGACTTTTCCAGGTAATTTCAAGGTGAGCTGAAGGTCTCGGTATATAGGAGACACAGTAAGAAAAAGTCAATTCGAGCACCAAAACACGAACTTTCTACCAGATGTTTTTTGACACAGAAAACATACTGAAAACAATTCAATCGGCACAAATTGCGCTAAGTGGAGCGCATACTTAGAATTCAAGGATTTTTCCAGGTCGCTCTTTAAAAAAACATTTTTCAAGAAATTCGTCCTGGTACGAAAATTTCCCAAATTCAAGGATTTTTAGGTGGCGTACAAACACTGTAACACCGACAGCAAACGTATGAAAAAAAAAGAGCCCCTTGAAGACAGTGAAGCTTAACTAGGAAATGACCTCATGTCACATCTACCGGCAATCTGGTATCCGTTTCTGATTGAACCATAGAACCAATGCAAAAATGGAAACGATTTTAAAATTCCTTTGTCTACATTCAAACGAACGCAACTAGTCTCATTTCTCGAGTTATCTTTCAAAAGAATGTATTACGTAAAACGAGGCTAGAAATTGGTTATGTTTATATCGCTGCCATTTATGCACAAGGTCTATTTGTGGCTTCAAAATATGAAGGCAACCAAACTTGCCTCATTCCTTTCCTCTCTTCGCCCAAGCCTCCCCCCACCCCCACATCTACGTCACTTTGCATTGCCAACTTTTGCATCATACATTTTAATGGAGCAGATTGCTAGCAATCTTAGTCTGTTCATTATTACGACGCATTCATGATAAGTTTAGGTATAATTTATAGTTTTTAAAAAAACTATTGAATGCGTCGGCGAGTAATATGAACTTGTAGTATTACGTGATAAATAAACTATCGTCGCCGTGAGATGATGGGAAAAGCTGACGTTTTCGAGTGTTAGCCCTTCGTCTGAGCATCATGATAACCCTGCTACTGGTATAATGGACTTTGGTGTATTTTCTCATTATTTTTCCTTCAGTTTTATTTTCATTTCTAATGAAGGTTTGATGTATTACCTGTAATAGGAATAAAATCCGAGAAAAACCCTTGAAAGGAAACAATACTCAAAGCTCTTAATGTACCGTGAATGCGAAATAATCAATTACTAAAAAATATCCAGGAGTAAAAAAAAACAAGTTTTCACATTACCTATTTATATATTTTGAAATACAACACATTGGGAGAATTGAAAATAAGTCTGGGAAAAAAATAAAGGACTCAAAAAGGATGGGTTGGGATAATTTTCTTCAATTATTGACGAAACCAACGAGGTATATTGCTTTACAATAACGCTAGTTACCAATAGCATCAACCAATAAATTTCAGTAAAAGTAACTTTCTAAAAATAATAGCATGAAGTTTTTCTTTCCATTTCATACTACTTGCACATTAGTTGGTCATTCTTGAGCTGATACTCAATTATAATTTACAAAACACATGTGCTTAATAGAACTACAGTAACATCAAATTTGTCAAGAGATTTTTTTCATTTAACCAATACAAAAATCAATCAACTCTTCTCGTCTACTTTGTTTCCGTAAAACAACACCTCAAAATTTTGTTTCTGTCAAGTTTTAAAACCAATAAACACTGGTCACAACCACTCTTTGGTAATCTAAAGGTATTTGAAAAGAAACCATTTTTCTCTGTCACTGAAAATGCTTTTAAGAAGCTTGATAATATTGCTGAAGCTCCATCAGTAAATTCACAGAGAGCTCTCGACTCACGCTTCTAGGAAATATTATTTGAATGTATAGTATTTAAGGCACAGAGCAATTAATGTCTTTGTAATCTTTCTTGTACAAGTTTCTAGGCTGATTTCCCTCATAATAAGAATCTTAGCAATTGCACCAGGCTCCATTCTGAGGTTCTGGTGCTGTTGGTGTGTCTTTCAGTTTAACTTCAATTAAATCCTCTTTGTTTGACTTGTCTGGTGCACTCTCCATTCCTGGTAGGGCAGCAGCAACTCTTCGAAACAGCTGTAAAACAATGGAGAAAATTTGATTTGAGATATCTTGGGAGGTTGATTCTGGGTTAGAAAGATACCCTAAAAACTACTGAATGTTTTGATCCTAAAATATACCTCTTGAAAAGCATTTGGAAAAAAAGGGGGAGAGAGAAGTTGAAAAAAAACATACTTGTTTTGTTTTGCCTCCCTAAAAATACTGTTTTTAAAAAACCACCTTGATTTTTCTTTAAAAACCATAAAGACCCCAATTTGCTGATTTTGAACCCTAAAGAATATGACAAGTATCCCTATCATACTAATAGAGGATAGGAAGTTACCCCCCCCCCCTCCCAACCCATCCCCAGTCAGCAAACAATTTAAGATTTGGAAAGGCTTGTCAAACCTAGCTCAGCCATTTCTTGCACTATCACTGTAAAATAAATTTATCTAAACACATCAACTTAGTAACTACAGATTCTGAGCCCATACAACACAAGCAAGTTTCTATAGAAAGGACAAATGGTAATTAGATACAAGCATGCTCTGATAAGCAAAAAATTAAATTCCACCAAGTTTTTTCAAAAAACTTTGAACACAATAATGTTAAATATAAATTCAAATATCAGGTGTTTAAAAACTTAAATAAAATGATCGAAAAAGTTTTCAATGAAGCATTTCAATCATTTTCATTGACACTTGAAAGAGCTTCGAAATGGTAAATATATATGAGTGTGTTGGAAGGTGACAAAAGATGCTATATATATATTTCAACTTCAAAAAGGTACCTGAATTTGATTGAAAAATAATTCATACAAACAATATAATTTCTTAGTTAACTTTCAAAAGACCCAGCAGAGTGGGGGAGATAGGGGGAGGGGGCTTAAGATTGAACTTAAGAACAAAATTAGGGGAGGGGGTGAACATTGCATGTTTGAAATGATTTTTTTAATTTCAACAAATATGGCTGAACACAGTGGTTTAATCATTGATGTCAAGTCAAGGTTGTGACCAGCCACTTGCCTGTTTGACATTGTATCCAGCTTTGGCACTTGTTTCTATAAACATCACATTTAACTCCTTGGCCTTCCTTTCACCTTCTTCTGTTGTAATTTGTCTGGGGAATAATAAAAATGGTATTTGTTTCTTTTACCTACAATAAAAAAATTGATGACTTTCCTGTAAAAGCTCCTAAAGAGACCAAGATACTTCTTATTTAAGCCCCTACAACTGCAGGGCTTAACCTTTTCAGTCTCATCAAATCCTATTTTCTCATTCTTATGATGTATCAGTTATATAAGGAGCAGTCAGATATTGATAAATTGAAGCTGAAAGAAAACCATATAGCCAGAAACAACTCCTGAAGCAGCAAGTTTGAAGCGAAAATTGTGAGTCTATGTAGTACAATAATGGCTAACCTGCGGTGGACTAGTTTCCTTTCCAGGGAGAGTCAAAGACTCTCATCCACTTAACACTTCAATAAGCACCAGCCTGAGGGCCACCTGACTCGAGAAAGGTCCTAAAGCTGGAAAGTCTTATCTTACCTTTTGTCAGACAGGTCAGTCTTGTTTCCGACCAGCATAATGATGACATCATTTCCTCGCTCTGTTCTTACATCATCAATCCATTTTGATGTCTGCTGAAAGGAATTATAATCTGCAATGCAATAATAAAATACAATTTAAAAAATAAGCTTTATCATAAGATTGCACACCTCAGTCGTGGGGTATAAACACTATTTTAATCAGGGCTTCTGGAATTTCATGATGAAAATTTGCAAAATAGTGCGGCATTGATAGCCAATTGTGCAGCATTGTGCGGCAGGAAAGGTCAACTGTGTGGCAATTTATAATTTTTTCTTCAGTCATTGTTTACCTTAAAATACTAATTACCATCGTAGAAGTAGTTTTATGCAGTAACAGTCCAGCTGCATTTGAATCCTTAAATTGGTTGTATCTGTAGTACCTTAATCTTACTATTATGCCCACTCAAATTTGCAATTGCTTAGGATTTTAAGTAGTTTGCAAAAAATTGTTCAAACAGACTAGTGCAACTTCAAACAAAAGTTAGTACTTCTTTGCGCAAATTAATACTGGCAAAAAGTTAGGTAATAATGTAATGAAAGTTGGTTTCAGCACAAACTCAAAGTATTGGGTTAATTATTTTGTGGATTTGATTAATTCTTGGCATGTTATATTTTAAGCAGTCATATCACAGTAGTTATTAAGTGCCTGAATTAATTCAAAGTTGGCAGCTGGAGCTGTTCTCTAGATGGAGGCTTTAAAGTTTATGTTACAAAACAAACTTTACAGATAAAAAAAAAAATTAAAATAAATTACCTTTTCAACAGCTGTTAAAATTAATCAAGTTTAACTTTTTTTTTACAAATCTCAAGAAATAAATCCAATTTTTAAGCATGTGAAGCTATTTTTGTAGTTAGACAAATAAAAATTATATTGGAATTTGGCTTAATTTTGGTTATGTAAAACCCCAAACCAGGCTCTCGCTTATAAGACACCTGGTTACTAAACCAAAATGGGGACTGTGAAAACTGAACCATGTTGAAACTGCCATGTTTTGAAAGGTTTCAAATTGATTTTAAGAGGTCAGAGAGCTGCTAAAACTTATCAGGTTTTCATATAAAATACAAAAGGTGTTATCTTTTTCCGAACGACTGATTTTTTGTGAATTTCACTAAATTACACGGAAAAATGCAAATTTCACAAATTAGGCGATTTTGAGTCAATTTCGCTAAATTGCATAATCACAAAATTCCAGAAGCCCTGTTTAATGTAGAAATATTGAGGGGCCGCAGCCAGGCTGAAACATAGTTACAAATTTAAAAACGATCTCCAGCTAAAATATTTAAAAATTATGAGCTTTCAACTACCTGAACTGCAGTCTTTGGCAGGTAAAAGAATGATAAGAAAGCAATGAAAAAATTTGAATAAAAACCATGAAGTTGCGAATGAATAAAAATGTAAATAATTAAAAATATTTGTTAAAAAGAATGTTGTAATGCCCTTGTAATGGGCAAGAATTGTTATCTGCGATAGGTTTAATGTAATTCAAATAATGTTGAGATGCTGCATTGGGGTTTCTAATAATAATAATAATAAGAAGAAGAAGAAGAAGAAGAATAGCAACAACAATAATGATAACAACAATAATAAGGGCAATGCAATCATGAAATACAAAATCATTGCTTCAACTTTAAAAACTTGTATGCTATGAATGGCAGTTCTAAGATGAAAAATATTTTTTACTGAGCACTATAATAAGTATTGTTGTATTAGTTCCCTAAAAGACAATTGAATTTTTGAAGTTTTTTTTTACTTTTTCTTAAAAAATGTTATAACTTACTTGTTATATCATAAACTACAACTGCAACAGTAGAATCTCTAATATAGCTTGGAATTAGACTGCGGAACCGCTCTTGTCCTGCAGTATCCCACAATTGGAGCCTCACCTAGAGGAAAAGGTATGCATCATTTACAACTAACCACACCTTTGAATGACACAACTAACTCATGCCTTGGATAAGAATTTGGGACCCACTGACATATTTTGATGACAGGGGGATCAGAAGGATTCTGGTGGGTCTGAAATTTTGGCCAAAGGGAGTTTTGTAGGCTATTGGGAAGATGGCAGGGACACGAAAAAATTAAACTGAGATCTACGTTTCCACTCTGTAGCTGTAGTTGCCTCAGTAGGTCAGTGGTAAGAGTACCTTGAGCAGTGCCATGTGATCTGGGTGTTGTGGGTTTGATTCCCGCTGTTTAGTTTATTTTTCTAAACTCAGTTTCTCTTGTAAACTTGTATTTGGTTCATTACAGCATGTCAGAGTCTGACCTCTCTGAAGATGACCATGTTGATTGAAACTTGCACCTGTTCCATAAATTTATGCAATTATTAGCAAGTGCTGCATAACAGTTACAAGAGTGGAAAGAGTAAAGAAACTTTCCAGTCACAAAACCCAATAATTTCATTTTATTAAAAAATTCAGTTAATATAAATTAAAGAATATGTGAATTTACTTCATATTCGCTATTAATAGTTTCACACGCCTCATACTGTGTGACACTATTAGTAGTGAATATGGAGTTTTGAGTTTCCTCATCACTGAATTTTACATATTTTTGATACTTACTGTTCGATCTTCTAGGTACATTGTCTTTGACAGGAAGTCAATCCCAATCGTTGCCTGCAAATGTTCAGCAGTATTAATTCTTCTGATATCACTTTCTCTACAGAATTACCGATAAGCATGACAATAACGAAAACAACAACAAATTTCAATTGTACTCAAAAATTTATAAACAATGTGGTTAGTATTTAAAAAAGGGAGTATGTCAAAAATATTTAAAAATGTTCACTGGTTTTAATGTTTAAAAGAATAGGTGAATTTTTTGTTTTCATTTTTACCTCATTAATTAGCATGTACACTCTTCTTTCTAATTCAGCTACAGAAACAAAGATTCTGAATATTGAAATGTTTCTGCAGAACAAACTTTCTCTAAAAAAATGAGATTGATATGCTGAGTAATCTTTTTGAGATATGGTTTTAAAAATTAGAAATTTTACAAAGAACATATGGCTAATTATCGTTCTTACCTCCAGCTGTTTTGCATTTTTTGAGTGGTAATTTCTTCTTTGAAACTACACTTATAGAACCGAAAGTTCGATCACTCATTAATTTTGATAAGTATTCTCAAGTTTTAAAGTCAGTTGTTGTTTATCTCTGTTCTTTCTATGACTTAAGTTGTATGCTAATGAAGGAGAACGTAAATAATGACATCAGCAGAAACTCGCCTATTGCCGGTGTAACAGTGGATTTGGTCCCCCTGCGGATTTGGTCCCCCCAGACCAAATCTGCTAGCGTATTCCGTTCCCCCGGACCAAATCTGCTAGCTGTTTTGGTCCCCCCTTTGCGGATTTGGTCCCCCGCAAAAAAACTTTCCACAATTGAGTTTTTGGCGGATTTTGAAACTTTAACGGTGTTTAAATGCATTTATAGACATTTTGAGACGAATGTATGGGCTTTATAGCCATAAAATCCGTGCAGCCCTTACCGCAATCTGACTATCTCTGTTTGCGGCAGAATATGACTATGGCTTCCTTTGTGTTTATGTTTCTCAAATTTTGATTAAATTACGCCTATATTTTTGTCAGTGAGTGTTTTAAATGTTGTGACAATTTTTTATAATTGTCCTGAAAAGTTTAACAAGAAATTACCAAGAAGGATGAAATATAAAGCTTTTGATTAATGTTATTCTTGTTAGTGTGTGATACTTTTCTAACACTACATTTCATCTTAGGTGATAAGTGTAAATAACTTAATATTGAAAGGCACTGAAAGATGCTACTAAAAGCTGATCGAAAGGATAAACAAAACCATACTTGCACCACTAGCCAGTAAACAACCTTGCAATTGAGTGAAAATCTACCATGAGGCCATTTTAGGATCAATAACGCATTTTGTGGACAGCATTTGTAAATATCTGGTTTATGGAAGAATGATTTTCTAAAACAAAAAGCTTTTAATATAACAGTCAAAATTTTTTCTTAAAACTTGCGGTTAGTCTTAGCTTGCACCTATCCTGTTGGGATAACAATGTAATTAATTTCAATTGTGTCTGAGAAAGTCGGCGCGTCTTTTTAATTCGAAGCGTCAGCGTTTCCAGCAAGTGAAGAAGACAATGGTTGCAGGTTTAATGAAATCAAAATTTGCATTCTAAGATATGTTAAGGTAAAGTGAGACGATTGCTTAAGTCTTAAAAGTCCGAAGAATTATTATATCGTTTTTCAGAGTCTATGTATATAATCATTTTGCAGCAAGACCAGTCAATACATGGCATTGATTGAGTACAAACTGACGATCAACAACTCCAGAATAAAAACATATACTGACACAGAATTTGAGTTCCATAGGTTTTTAAAAACGATAACATAAATGCTAAAGAATATTTGCTTGTTGATTTCCAAATCTTGGTTTGGTTGGTTCACAATCCTGACTTGTAGCAGCCATATTTCGAATTTCGAAGCTGATATGGAAGGGGGACCAAATCCGTGGAGGGGAGACGGAATCCTCTAGCGGATTTGGTCCCCGGGGGACCGAATTCGCTAGCGGATTTGGTCCAGGGAGACTAAATCCGCTAGCGGATTTGGTCTGGGGGGACCAAATCCGTGGGGGACCAAATCCGCTGTGACACTGGTTTTCACCTGACATCAGTGGCCATGTTGGTGTCCTTGAAGAAAAGAACTTTAATTCTTTTCTTTTGTGTAGGGCACCAACATCTAGCCACTTCGTCTTTTGCATCTCATGGGAGTGCGTGAAAACCAAGAATTGCCTTTGTCTGGTAAAATGAGTAAAACTTACTAAAACAGTGCAAGACATAATGGCAATACTTGTAGCTGGTAAGTGAACAGAAGGTAACTTATGAATGCATTTAAACCTTTCAGTCCCAGTTATACTGGTAAATTCTCCCAACAAGAGCTTATACATTTCATTGAGCAACTTTTCATGTTTACTTTTCATCTCTTGCTTCATTTGATCAATTCTCATTACTAAATGCCTTACTTTCTACGTGTTATGAAAGGAGAAGTTGGATTCTGATAACTGAAAACCTAAGATTTTAATGACAAACGAACAAAGTTCGATCCAATTAGTAGAGTACTCAGGAAGTTCTCAGAATTCCGTTCCTGTCAAAGTTCACAAATACAACAAAAGTATTTTCTATTTAAAATCCAGACCTCGGATTTTCTATATATGGCTAGCACAAAATTTACATAACCTAATATTTCGAGAGATTTCTGAGGATTTTATATTTTGCGAAACCAAAACATTCGTCTTCAATTAAGACGGCTAGATAAAATAACACAAGTTTAAGAAAAAATGGAAGCAATCAGCAAAAACCTCGGTTAATCAAACCATTACAACACTTCGTACTTTCCAATAGTCTTTCTAAGCGATCGCGAGCTACAAAGTTGAGAATAACACGAAAAACACAGATTACGAACAATGAAGACTAAAGAATAACAATCCAATAAACCCGAACAAATCATAGAAAGGCGTAAACTGCTTCACTGCAGTGCAAAGTTCGTATTTTCTGCAACTGTTCCTCGACAACTCCTTTTACATATAATACCATCACACACGATCAATTCTTTGCCGCTGTCAATGAGTTTCCAGCGAGACCGATATGATCAGTATTGGCCTTCTGTTGACACTAAATGACAAGCCAACCCGCTAGCAATTCACACGAAGTCTTCACTCCATACCTGATAAGTGTTGTCAAAACTGTCGTACATGAATCTTGTGATCAACGACGTCTTACCCACTGTAGAATTCACAAAAACAACTTCGATGAATATAGTCTAGGAGATCATCAAAATGTCATACAATTTTCACAAGTATCTTGATCATGTTTCAAAGCTACATACACCTACCGCTTTGCTCGCCGAGAAAAACGAGTTTAAACTTTCTCAGCGGATTGCCAAAGTCCGAAGACATTATGAATAAACAATTCAGTCAAACACCTACTGCATAAGATCAGGCAACAAACCCTTACAGTCTCTTGCTGCACAATGATAAAACTACAATTACAGAAAATTTCGAAGCCACGTCGAAATATGCAACGGCATCTGCGCTTGCGTAATAAGCGCCTTTCCATGACGTAATGTAAAAACGTTTGATGATCGCAGGCTCAAACACGATGGCGGTAGATTTGAAAAGGACGGGTAGTGAGACAAAACATTACTGATCTCGAAGCAGTTGCCACAAGGTTTTACAGAAGCTACGTTTGAAATTCGTGAACAGTTATAAAGGCAGTAAGTAGACCGCTGTCTCAAGCATTTCCAAGTGAAGTCAACTACAATGTATAAGAACGCACGGAATTCACTTTAAAACTGACCCGCCAACTGCACGGTTTTGCCGGTGTTTATGTACAATGAATGATATGATGCCAAGAGGCTCATTGTTTTTAAGTCAACTCCCATAACATAAAATTTTTTCTCTAAATATCCACTTTTTTTGGAGGGTAAAAATTGAGATCTTAAACTTTTAGATCTTTTAAGGTTGGCAGGTCTGACATATATTATCAGTAATCAATTCGAATGTACATGTATCACCCATTTCATGAATTAATACTAGGACGTGCAAAAAACTAATTTTTTAGGCCGAGGTTGGTTACTCAGTTAGTATGAAAAGACTAATTTCATATGTTACAATACTACAATTGCGCTTGGTAAATAATTTGATGTCTTTATTTACTTAATACTATTTTCTTTTTTGGAGGCCTGCCGTAGATTTGACAAGTAGAATGGAGAAGACTGAAGCTCAGATGTACAGTGATGACAGTATCTGTGTAAAGTACAGTGATGGTTCTTCTCTTCAGCTGTCTCCATGTGGTGCAGTTTTTTCCTATCAACCTACAAGTGAAAGACCAGATAAAATCCAACAGCTAACAAGATTTGCAACCAGTATGCACCGGGAAAAAGTGTGTCAAGCAGTTTTACTGAGGAATAAATTTGCATCTCAACCGTACCTCTGTAAGGAGATCTTAACTCAAAACCAGTTAATGGTAGGTTTTGCATTAATTAATGTCTTGTTATGTACCTCTAAATCAGAATACATTATACTAGAAGGTGGGGAGGGGGACCTCCCACCTCCTGTACCCTTATATTCTGCCTCCCATACCTTAACTTCATGGCCCTATATCTTTCACCTCCTGCCTGTGTTTAACTAGGTATTACTCACTAGCTGCACTGCCCTTCTAAGGAAGAGGGTGGGGGGGAGGGGGGGAGACCTGGGAAAAAGGATATGGGAAGTAGGATATGAAAGATAGGGAGGCAAGATTTTCAACTATTTAGCAACATCAGGATCTGTTGCAAATTTGCAAGGGAATAATACCCACCATAGTTGAATAATAAGTATGCTCATATCAATTATAAATCAATGTCTTCAATTTTATATAATCAATTGATCTTATTAAATGTGATCTTAATAAATGCAGACTTGAGTTCCTTAAAGCAGCTCAAATGACAGTCTGAACTGGTATCCCTGTCAGCTCAAATATTATTATCATTAGCAAGATGAAGTGTCTAACTTGCCCAACCCTTTTAGCAACAAACACAGCAAATGCTGTGTTGGTAAATTCTCCCAACCAAGATTCATACTTTTCATGTTATCAGTTTGGGAGAATTTTGCTCTTAATCTTTAAAGTGCCTATGAAGCTAAAAAGGCTGTGGATAGATCTTGCTAAATGAGGAATAGCAGTGGAAAAAAAATATCAAAATCTTTAATTTATGGTTCTTGAGATATTAACATTTAAAGTTATCAACTGATGACATCATGTGGGGTTCCAACAAATTTGCATTTTATTTAAAACTGCTGCCAATCCATAACCTTTGGATAAATTTCAGCCAAACCTGCACTGGTGATCTATCTACCTCGAGATACAGCAGCAGCCCAATTTTGGCTTAAATACATCCAAAGGTTTTTGATTGGCAACAGATTTAAATAAAATGCAAAACAAATGTTAATATTTCAAGAACCATAAAAGATTTTGACAAAAAATTTTCACTGCTATCCTCATTTAGCAAGGTTTATCCATGGAAGTAATAATTTTTTTTTCTTCATAGGCATTAACGAGTCTAGACCTCATTTGATCAGTTCCCATTTCATCATGATTACAAATGAATGACTTATTCTGTATGTATTAAGAAATAAGAATTAAATTAGAAGTTGACAACCAAAAATTCTACTCTAGCTAGAGTTCTAAATAATAGTACATGGCAAAATTTAATGGTACAGGGTGAAAAAATTTTCCAAATTCAATAATAGTACATGGCAAAATAATAGATCTATTATAGAGTTAAAAATCTTAAAATTCAATAGTAGTATAGATCAGTATCAGTGTGGAAAAGTGACCAAGCAAAAAATTGTCTACTATCATTTCAAAATAGGTGTCATGTGCATTGTGCTAGTCATACCATAAAGTCTGTCATTTAATTTGTTAAGAATTACTGCTAATAAGGTGGCTGACTGGTGCAGCAAGAGTGGAGAAATAATGTCAAAAATTAATAAAATTGTGTACAGTCCTGAATTAAGCCAACAGTATCTAGAGTGGATTTTTTCTCAAAAATAATAACCAGTATGATTATTAGTAACTCCAGAGTAGGGCTGAAAGCTATAGGGGGTTAACTTTAATCAGTAGTTGTAGTGGGTGATAGACCCTGTTTGACACAATTAAATACTGTAGGAGATAAATTACGTAACTGGAAATACCAGTAAGCCCAGTATGTTCAGATATAATTGCATGACGTGTACGGTAGAAGTTATTAACAAGATCAGAACTGCTAGAGCTGTAAGGCAAACATCTGTCTTATTATTGTTATTATTACTATTATTTTTTATTTTTTTTCCTTTAACACCCCCTCAGGGGGGATTCGCTTCAGTCTGTATGCAATAAAGGCCCAGATACCCCCATCATGTTGTATGTATTTAAACATAGACAAACTAAAGCTAGACAATCGAATACTATACAGATTGCCTATAAGGCAGTTGAGCAATGTGCATGGCCACTGGAGACTTTGGAAGATTTTCTCAAGGAGTTACCAGGAGGTTCAGTTCAAGTGCATTCTCTTGATGGGTTTGCAGTGTTAACCCTAATGGCTCATAGACAAGCATTTGTTGTCAACTACTTGGCAGAGGTAAGCACAGGGTAAAATGTCCATACTCACCCATGATACTTAATTAATATGCATAAAGTAATGGCCGCCAAACTTCCCATTTTCATGCAGTTTATGGTCACTAAACTCCACAATTTTGTTTTGGGAATTAAAAGATATAATCCTCACTCCAGCCTTAACCATTACTCCTAATCCTAACAGTGACTTTGAGAACTTTTGGTTGCTAGTAAAGCAATATTTTAGTCTGAAGATCAACAGCTACGTATGCATAAATTATGAAGTAGGGTCAGTATGGAAATTTAGTCAAGCACAATACATAGTAAGTAAGTTTGTAAACCTGGTTTGGTCCAATTTATGAGCATCCGCAAAAAAAGGAGGAAAGACAGTGACAAAACTCTCAATTTTATTTTTATAGCCATCACCCACGAGGCTGTGCATATCTGTATATATGTTTAGCTATAATTTTTATAACTATTACTTATGGTAAGAAAATTTTATAATAATGTTTGATAAATTTTCGCCCATGCTAATTGTTGTTGTACACTAGCCTGCAATGCAGACAGTTGAGTGTGTTTTTAACAAAAAATAACTCGCAGGGGACGGCATTGCTGCCATCTTAGATTTCTGGGTCAAGGGGCATTGGGCACGAGCAAAACATAGAGAGGAAGAGATCAGGAGTAGCAAGAAGGGAAATTAAAACATTGCATCCATTGCTGTGCCCTACGAGTTTTTCAGGCTTAAAAAAACACCCAACCACCTGTAAGCAGGCTCACCATAACCAAATGATCGTTAAGTAATTTACCAATTTCAGGTTTGCCAGGTTGCAAAGTCTCTCAGGAAGGAGATTAGAAACCAGTCAACCATTCTAGTACCAGCAGCCAAGCTGGCTGGACAGAAACTTTTTTATACATGGGTTGAACAAGTTCATTCTGTGAAGCATTGCCCTCCATGTTGGCAATATCCTTTACAACTGGCACTCTCTGTCGATGAAGCTACTGTCACATGCTTAGCCAATAAAGACAATATCACCAACCTGCCAATTTCATTACCTGTTAACTGTAGAAATGCTCATCTGCACAGCTGGAAGGCTCAGGTATTGCTTTTTATCTGTAGCTTTCAGATTATCATTAACAATACATATATGTTGTGGTTAAATTTTATTTTTGGTTAAAATTTTTCAAACAAATAATTTTTTTCATTCCAGTTTATTTAAACTGTGGGGTAAAAATTGTACCACAGCATACACTTGTGTCAACCAAAGTTTGTTTGTTGTAAATAGAATTTTATAAATAAATTTGTGTAAAATAAAAATTCATGGATTGTAGAAATAAAAATGTTTAACATGGAGATTATAGTCCAAGCAAATATTGCAGAATTTGCTAAATTGTTAAGGTTTTGCACATACACTAATAAATTTTTTTCTCTTAAATAGGTTCTAAATCAAAATTGTAGTGAGGATGTATATTGGCAACCAAACTTAAAGGTGTTATGGAAAGATGGAGTGATATACAGGTAATTTTATTTGATAGCCTCCCCCCTGCCTAGAGTATATAGTCTCCCCTGGTATGGAGGTACTGCATGCAACAGGTTCTAGACTACAACTGCATTTACCATGAGGTGTTATTGGGCTGTTGAGCTCACCGCCACTTGGTTAGTCCAGTTGGTAAGGTGCCACATTGTTATGCGGGAGGCCTGGGTTCGATTCCCAATGCCGGACCTTCACTCAGGGTCTTAAAATAACTGAGGAGAAGGTGCTGCCTTTGCTCTAACATCTCCAAATGGTTAGACCTGTGCATTGTCTCGGATAAGGATGTTAAACCGTAGGCCCAGTCTCTCAATCTTCTATTGGGGGACTTAAAAGAACCCACAACAATTGTAAAAAAAGAGTAGGGTGATCCAGATGTCAAGGTCTGTCAACTGCTACTAAGGGCAACTGTTAATGAATATTAATGTGAGTTGATATAGCAGACTATCTAAGACCCTCAGTACCAAGGTAAACTGTAAATCGTTGTAAGAACATTGAGACTATGTAAAATGCTCCAAAAGCGCTTCATTAAATTATTATTGAGAGATGTCATGTGTTTGTAACCTGACAGAATTACCCCCTTACCCCTCCCCACCTTTCTCAAGCATGTAGTCTCCCCTGACAGGGAAAGAAAAGTTACAACCATAATGAGAGAGAAAGGAACCTGTAACTTGCTCTCTTTTAAGTATGCTCATGGTGTCAAAAGCAAAAACAGCCTCACTGAAGGGAGCTAAAGCAAGGAATTATTAATTCATATGTATTTTGTTGACATATCAAACAAAAACGATTAATAAATCTTGAGCTAATGTGATTGTTTAGCCTCCATCAGCCAATAGAAACTTACACCAAGACTAATGTGGGACCAACTAAGTTTATTTCTCCACGAAAAATGTAAACTTTTTTTTTGACTAAAATTTTGTTAAAAAGAAAATCTTTCTAGTTCTTTTATAGAATATTTGTATAATTTATTTGTATTGGTAATAATAATATTATTAAGATTTTCAAAGCAACTGGTTAAAAATGAGAGTGTATGTATAGTTCTGTCTCGCTGCATCTCTGTCCTGCATCACAATCAATTAAGGCATTTGTGTCAATACAAACAGGCTTTACAGGGACAAGCTTTGTGCAATGGAAGTCATGCTTAAAGACGGTTCATTCCTATCCTCTCGAGGGTGTTCCGGAAAATTCTTCACACACTCATTGATTAACTCAAACTCACAGGTGAGTCTATAAGGCCCACTTCAAACGCGTGAGCATTATAGTTGTGAGCACTAAGATCACCTGATCTTAGAAAATCCGACTTTAACACGGCATTTAAAACGGCCATAGTCGGGTAGCACAACAAGCTGACCCGTGCTGCACGACTTAAACTCGAGCTAATTAAGGTTTCTTACCGACACCATGCTTAGCTCGTGTCAGAGGCAAAGTCCAACAGAAAATTCGACGTCTAAAAACAAGTTGAGCCAAAGTCATGCAACTGTCAACCTGAGTCGAGTTTACGGTATTTGAAACGGGCCTCGGTCTCAGTTTTATATTTAAGATTGTAGAGTTTCCTTTATAGACATAGTTTATCAATTTTATATAAAATTTATGAGGTGAGAAAATATTAATTAACAAATCTACAGCTCTTTCAAATTTCCAGAATTTCCTAGAGACACTTTCAGTGAAAGTACTAGGACTTTAACGGTGTTTGCACCAGAAATACAAAGTTGATTTATTTTTTGGGGGAGCGCGAGTGGGCAAGATGAAACAAATCCTGCAATCTGATTGGTTCCGTGAGCGCCTGGAATTTTACGACCTTGTCCTTGATTAAACGTACGTACGTCTGTTTTCTAAAAAAGCAACACGAAAATACGGGGGCAAAAGGATAAAATTGTTAATTGCTTGTCAGGAGATCCATGTTTGAACTCGACTCTCTTGTACTGGGCTGAAGTTTTATTTTTTTTAATGCATTCAAACGTGTAAGAATAAAATCGAGGCAGGTCGTATTAGAAGATTGGTCTATCTGTCTTTTCTTTTTCGACTTTCTTTCGCTAGCTGCTACCTAAGACAAGTTAAAAAGAAACCCTAAAAAACAGATGCTGTGTCAAATGTACATGGCAGTCCTCTGCAAGAGCAGGGGAACCCTTGTTCTATAATAACAAACACGGTATGTCTTCGTCCTTTAGATGGTGCTAGCCTTTCTATTTGGACAAATCCCGTGTAAACAGGCACATTAGATGAGGAAATATCCTTCCAGATGAACAAGCACAACTTCTTGCCCCTTTAGGCGGGGCTGCCCTTCGGTTGGGAAGATACCATGTCTAGCTTTGGCTAGTTATTCCAGTAGGGGCAACTGCGTTTTGTGTAAACAGACCTTTAAGGCACCAGTTGTTGGTTCATTTACAAAAGCTAGATTATTCGCAGATCCTAAACCCATAACTAACGGATAAACTAAGTGATTTAAATGCCGACATCTCAGTAGACGGTCAATGCAGTGATTGAAGAACGGACTCCGCTTTGAAAATGATTTCGCTGTCTGAGTTTTACGATTTATATCACTCAGGCTTGCAACATTACGATTCGGGACCTAGCAGAGAAAAACGAAAAGTGAAGAAGTCCCTCTTGGAAAACCTGGAAAGTCATGGAATTTTAGAATTTCATTTTCCAGGTCTGGAAAGTCATTGTATTTTGATTAGGGTCATGGAAAGTAATGGAAAATTGGCAGAATTTGGATTGATAATTACGTGTAGAAAAGAAATATAACCAATCCAAATATTTGGAAAAAATTACATGCCTTTTTTTGAGTAATCAATGATTTCAACGCAGAGATAGACTCGCGGAGACGCAGTGCGGTAAAACCGTTCGAGAGTCAAATCATTTTAATTCTTAGAGTTGAACTTGGTAATGCTATTATGTCTCAAAATAAACATCCCTTTCTTCACCTTGTTTAACTTGCATTGTGCTAGGAAAAGGGAAAATGAAACTACTTTTGATGTATTGAGGGAAAAACTAACAATGCTAATTCATGGAAAATCGAGAAAAGTCAAGGAAAAAGTCATGGAATTTCAGAAAGTCAAAAGAATACGAACCCTGATTTCCACCGTTTCTGTCCTTACTCCCCAACCTGTAGGTTGAAGAAAAGGTTTACACAGTAACCAAGCCTCCGCCTGAGAAACCAGGCCAGACTTTCTCTGTGGGAAAAGTTGTGAGAGCTGCTGGAAGGTAAAAACTACGCATGCGCAAACTAAATGAGCAAAAGTGTAGTTTATTGCTCCTTATGATTATTGTGACCAGTTAAAAACATTTAAACTTTAAAACATAAAAGAGCTACTGCCACAGTTTGTGATGACACTGTAAACAACCTTTATTTCAATCATTAATATAGTGTTAAAGAAGATTGAAAGCACTCGCTAGACGCTTCTGAGATTACCAGATCGTTCTTTATTGTCGTGAAGTACCCAAAGAAGTTTGGGATAACAAACAGTTTACGTGCACTTTTCCTTCTTTTCTCTCATCTCTTCTTCTTAACAGACTTCTGCTTCTTCTTAATTTTTGTTCTCTTCATTCACTTCATCGTCACTTCCTCTCTTAACTCAAGTCATCTCCTCACTCATTTTTGATAGTTCTACTACTGACAACTAACTACTCCTTTTTACGTTTTTACTCGCTAATGCTGATTGGTCTTAAAATAGTTTCTAGACACTTTTGACAAGCAATTGATCATAGATCATGCAAACCGTATACAATGGAACCCCGTTGATACTGTCACTGATGGACAGGAAAACTGTGCCCTACTAACGGGGGTGTTTTTATAATAAAATGTATAGCCATGTGGCCGGTGCACCAAAAAAAGTGACCACTGTAACAAGATTACCATTTTAACGAAATTGCCATAATGAGCTGGAGGAGTACAGAAGCGTACTATCTTTGTTTGATTTGTGTGTTAAGAGGTTTTGGTATTAAGTATCTGCCAATAGTCATCCTAATGTAATAATAAACAAAGATCTACAAAATACGACACACATTGATTAAAGAAATCATGAAAAGGAGATAGATATAGAAAGGAGATATTCTTCGTTTGGATGCAAACGCCAACCCGAAAATAGCACTAAACTGGACCCCAGAAGGAAAACGCCTTAGACGAGAAACATGGCGGAGAACAACAACTAAAGAAATGGAGAAGATGCGGTGGGGGGTGGGGAGCGGGCTGGAGAGCAAATGTTGCGGCCCTATGGTTGTGTGTCCCACGGCATATATACAGGACAAATGATAATGACCGTTTTAACAAAATTGCCTTAATAAAATTGTTCTACTGCACTAACTTGTTTAAAATGGTCTCATAAAATCTTACAGGAATAAGAATAAGGATTGCTCAATCGGCAGAAACAGGGTTCAGTCAGAGGCCCTTCAATCTTTTAATTCCCATTCCATTCAATCACTAACGTTACCCGCGGCTAGCTTAGTAACCCTTCTTAATTTTCCCAATAAATCAATGAAATAAATAAATAAAATAATTAATAAACAAATGAACGAATCTTCGCATGTTAATGGTAACATTATTAGATTACTGTTATTATACATTTCATAGTTGAAAACAAATTTCTTGTTCTATTTCAGAATTTTAGAGTTTTTCTCAAAAGTCGGTGGAGGGGCGAGCTCAGCCACTTCTTGCTGGAACAAAGTAGGTGGGCCTGTAATTGTAAAACTGAATATTACAGCATGACTAATTCCTTTGATTCTTAACATCATAAACTTATATACTTATGGTTTTATCTCCACAGTCATTGTCCAATAGCGAGGATATTTGTATTTCACCATCAGAACTCGTTGAATGCTGCTCCGTCTCTAAGTTGGGAAAGTTTACTGCGTATTCCAACGGACATATTCACATAACATTTGCTGATAGAGCTCTCCTTACTACGAGGTCTCCCAGAAGAATAAACACAAGGCAAACTGGAAAGTGTGAAAATAAAGACTTTTTGTTGAACAAGTACTACCAAAGTCAAGCGTGTGAGATAATCCTTCCAACTGGAGCCGTGCAAAGCGTGACACTTGACACGACAGGAGAGTATGAAAGGTAAAACTCTTATTGTTGTTGTGTTTCAATTAAATGCTTCCTCTAAAGGCTGTTTGAAGCTTTTGAACAAGAGGGTAAAGCGACGATGGTGGAAGATGATAAGCCATATTTTAAAAAAAAGATAGATGGAATGACTGTTACACCGGAATGACATCTGCGCCCGAAGGAAAAGAGAAAAATGAAGACCCAAAACGACCTGGAGAAGGACAGTAGAGAGAGAAAGGAAATGGCAAGGTTGGCGGCAATGGGAAGAGGAAAGAACTTGAGACCCTATGCACCACGAGGCGTGTAGAGGATAGGTAACTAAGGGCTGCTTTAATAGAGTTTCAGGATAGTAAAATCTCTGCTCGACACTCTTTCGGATTTTGTTTTGTTATATTGTTTACACTTCCGTACCTTGTACTTAGACAAATACAGGGTTCACTCTGTCATGAAAAGTCAGAAAGTTTGAAATACAGGCCTGGAAAAGTAATCCATGAAATTTTTGGAAAATTGCCAAGATCATGGAAAAGTTAAGGAATAAGATTGAAATTGTCAAGATCATGAAAAAGTTATGGAATTAGGTAGAAATGGCCAAGTTCATGGATTGTCATGGAATGGCCAAGGTCTTGAATTGTCATAGAATCAGGTGGAAATGGCCAAGATCATTGACAAGTCATAGAATCAGGTTGAAGTTGCCAAGGTCTAGGATTGCCATGGAATCAAAGGAAATTGTCAAGGTCATGGAAAAGTCATGGAATCAGGTTGAAATGGCCAAGGTCATGGAAAATTCATGGAATTAGGCAGAAATGGCCAGCGGGTCATGGAAAGTCAAGGAATCAGGTGGAAATGGCCGAGATAATGAAAAAGTCGTGCAATTATGTTGATTGGCCAGCGGGTCATGGAAAAGTCATGGAATCAGGTGGAAATGGCCAAGGTCTTGGATTGTTATGGAATCAAGTAGAAATGACCAAGATCATTGAAAAGTCATGGAATTAGGTAGAAATGGCCAGCGGGTAATGGAATCAGGTGAAATGCCCAAGGTCATGGAAAAGTCATGGAATCTGGTGGAAATGGCCAAGATCATTGAAAAGTCATGGAATTAGGTAGAAATGGCCAGCGGGTAATGGAATCAGGTGAAAAAGCCCAAGGTCATGGAAAAGTCGTGGAATCAGGGGAAAATGGCCAAGATCATTGAAAAGTCATGGAATCAAGTGGAAATGGCCAGCGGGTAATGGAATCAGGTGGAAATGGCCAAGATCATGGAATGTCATGGAATCGGGTGGGAATGCCATAGATCATGGAAAATTCATGGAATTAGGTGGAAGTGGCCAAGGTCGTGGGAGGGTCATGGAGTCAGGTGGAAATGGCCAAGATCATGGATTGTCACATGTAATCGGGTGGGAATGGGATAGATCATGGAAAATTCATAGAATTGGGTGGGAATGGCCAAGATCATGGAAAAGTCATGGAGTTAGGTTGAAATAGCCAGCGGGTCATGGAAAAGTCGTGGAATCAGATGGAAATGGCCTAGATAATGGAAAAGTCATGGAATAAAGTAGAAATGGCTAAGGTCGTGGAAAAGTCATGGATTCAGGTGAAAATGGCAAAAGGCCATGGAAAATTCATGGAATTGGGTGGAAATGACTATTGGGTGATCGAAAAGTCATAGAATTTTGTTACCAATTATAGTTTTGTTTGACAAAAATTTTGCTCTTAAAACTAATTATGTAATGAATTTGTATTAGCTTAAGATCTTTTTAATTTAAAAGTGTTTTGCTCTAGATTCAAAGCGTTGCACTGTCTATCAGTGTTCGGAAGGTATAGTTGGCATTTAGAGTTGACTTTAAGTACGAGTAGCTTGTTTTGTTGCAGTCGATTCTATGGTTTCTCGATGATTTGTTGGTCATGCAATTTAATAACATTTGGTCAAGAAAAAGTCATGGATTTTGATTCCTCATTACGAGTGTGAACCCTGGAAGAACCCGGTAAACGGAGTATTTTAAAATTAAGTGAATTTGTGAAGCGAAAATGAATGTCAGTGTTTGACAGAATGAACCAAGCTTGCTTTACTTTCAAATCCAGATACACGCGACTCGCTCTTCTGTGGTTGGAATGGATCAGTTGCTGTCCTTCGGAACGACCTGAGAGTTTTTGTAAAGGCACAATCTGGGATCCAGACTATCAAAGGTATAATGACAAAAAAACCTATGTAGTAAAACTCAAAAATGCTCGGCAGCAATTGTCGTCTTTGATTTTCTTGCTACTCTGAGCACTTTTCCTGTATTAGCTCTTAAATCCAATCTTTAGCTCTTCCATATTTTTTTAATCCTTGAGATACGTCATAGTTTCTAGAACATCCCTTTAATTTAAGACATCTTTAAGGTCAACACAGAGTTGAACTCCAAAGAGCAAGTGATTTGTCTTTTACTTTTAGAATTTTGAGCCCTTTGGTTTGTTTACTAGCCACCACTGATGTCCACCTTTGCTAGTTTTAGTCATTTTAGATATTAATCAAAGGGTTTTTGTTACTAGACAAATCTAACATATGTCATTGATCGGGGTTTGAAGTGGAACCCGGCCTCCGTTTCGAATTTGCCGCGATCGCTAACGAAGACGAATCGTCTTCTGCTAGATATGTGCTAGTATATATATCGTATAAGAGCGAGATAAAGTAATCAGCTTAGCAGTAGTTGAAACTCAACCGGAGACAAGAAAACAATTTTGTATCCAAGTTTGTAGCGGTATAGTCAAAGCTAATTTTTAATTTACTTAATTTTTTCTCTAGAACTGCGCAAGAAGAAATCGAGAAAATTCAACGATTCAATTGTATCCACTTGAAGATTAATGTAGATTCTCAAGTTAATCTTTCAAAAGAAAAATTACCTAAAACGAAGCCAGTATGGCTAATTTGAATGCAGACAAAATAGTTTTAAAATCGCGGCCATTTATGAATAAGGTCCATGATTGTTACCAGAAGCCTGCCACTACTTGGTTAACGATTTTGAGAGAAAGTTTCTTTTATCATGTCTCGAAGGTGTTTGGATTTGAAAACGTTTTTTTCGTAAACACTAAGTTAGCGGAAATCTGCCAATAAGAATGACCAAATGGTCCGTTGAAAGCAATAGAAACGGCAAAATCTCTGGTTTTCGGGATTCAAGGGGCATCGGGGTGGTATAGTTGCATAGCGCTCGCCTCTCACCATTGCGACCCGGGTACGATTCTCGCCCGGGAAAGTATATGAGTTAGGATTGTGGTCCCTCTTCGACGTCGGAGGTTTTCTCAGGGTACTCCAGTTGCTCTCTCCATTAAAAATCACCAATTATGCCAACATCTGGTCAGTTTCAGAATTAGATTTGCTATTTCAGCTCGAAAATTCCAATCAGGCAATTTTACTGCCCTATGAAAGTTGTAGTTGGCTGAAGTTAGCCAAAGAACTATTACTATTTTTAGAACTATTTCTTTATTATTTCTTTTATATCATTTATAAAAGAGTTTATTCGTACATAAAAAAAACATGAGCAGTTACAGCGAGTGCTTTGAAGTATACTCATTAACTTATCTCAAGAGATAGTTTTTCTTAACGAAGAATACCGAATTCGAAGATATTTTGGAAAACTGTGCTTCTTCAAAGATTGTTCATTCTATAAAGGAGGAACCCAACAACATTCCTTCCGTTATGTTGGAGGTAAGGTATGCTATTGTTTTCTTTTAAACCGAAACCCTTACCTAGTTTCGTGGCTTGAAGTGCACTAATTTGCCTTAAAGTCTCCTAAGTATTTTGATACAAATCGTTTTAGAGAACCGTTCTTAACCTAGTGAGTTTCGTTGAAGCGTTACATACAATTTTCGAAATCGAGGTTGGACGCTTCTTAATTTTTTTAGACCTAATTTCCATCGAAAAACATGACGTTACATAACTCAAGTTCTGTGGTGATGCAAAAATGCAAAGTCATAGTGGGATGTTACCAGATGCAAGGTCTTTGGTTGATAAAGTTGCGTGTTACCAGATGCAAAGTCTTTGGTTGATATAGTGGGATATTACCAGATGCAAGGTCTTCGGTTGATATAGTGGGATGTTACCAGATGTAAGGTCTTTGGTTGAAGTAGTGTGATGTTACCTGATGCAAGGTCTTTGTTGATCTGGTGGGATGTTACCAGATGTAAGGTATTTGTTTTTATATAGTGGGATGTTACCAGATGTGGGGTGTTTGGTTGATGTAGTGGGATGTTACCTGATGCAAGGTCTTTGGATAATATAGTGGGATGTTACCAGATGTAAGGTCTTTGGTTGATATAGTGGGATGTCACCAGATGTAAGGTCTTTGGTTGATAAAATGGGATGTTACCAGATGTAAGGCCTTTGGTTGATGTAGTTCGATGTTACCAGATGCAAGGTCTTTGGTTGTTGTAGTGGGATGTTACCAGATGTAAGGTCTTTGTTTTTATATAGTTGGATGTTTCCGGATTCAGGGTCCTTGTTTGATATAGTGGGATGTTACCAGATGTAAGGTCTTTGGTTGATATAGTGGGATGTTACCAGATGTAAGAACTTTGTTTTTATATAGTTGGATCTTTCCAGATTCAGGGCCTTTGTTTATTGTAGAGGGATGGTACTAGATGGAAACTCTTTGGTTGAGATAGTGGGATGTTACCAGATGCAAGGTCTTTGGTTGTTATAGTGGGATGTTACCAGATGTAAAGTCTTTGCTTGATATAGTGGGATGTTACCAGATGTAAGGTCTTTGGATAATATAGTGGGATGTTCCAGAAGTAAGGTCTTTGGTTGATATAGTGGGATGTTACCAGATGTAAGGTCTTTGGTTGATATAGTGGGATGTTACCAGATGTACGTTTTTTGGTTGATGTAGTGGGATGTTATCAGATGCAAGGTCTTTCGTTGTTATAGTGGGATATTACCAGATGTAAGGTCTTTGGTTGATATAGTGGGATGTCATTAGATGCAAAGTGTTTGGTTTCTACATTACAACCTCGAAATTACTGTTGATTACTATTTACTACTCTAATCTCACAGAACAAAGATGAGTGTTTTCCGCAAGTCTTGCACAAAGGAAGTTCAAGCATTTCTGTGGACCATGCGCTGAAGGAAACAGCCCGGGCAATTCAAGACATTGAAGCCTTGCTGTCGTCCAATCGAAATAGATGGGACTGTCACAAAAATATTGTAAACAAGGGAAAATAGAGATGATCGAACACCAGGCAATTTAAAAGCAAGAGTAATCCTTTATTCTCTATTGGTGTTAAAATCTAAAAAAGAAACAATTGTAAGTAAGCACTATTTTTTATATAAAAAAATAAAAGTAATATGGACTTGACAAATAAGGTAATAAAATATTATCATTGTAGCCATCAAGTCTTACTAACTTCCTCAGGCAGATATACAAATGAATTAGGCCAAGTAAAAAAATTTAGATGTTTCTAGTCCAGACTTTTTTCTAAGAGGAGGCGAGCAGTTCTTATTATTTACAATTTTTACAATTTCTTATTTATTGGTATAATTATTACGAGTTCCAAGCCATAATTACTATTACAGGAGGACCAGATAAGCACAGTACATGTTACAACTGCATGTGTAAACCGTCCTACAATTGAATTAATCTAAATATTTACTGTATATATAGATAAATGGTTATCGAAATATTCTAACTTGAACCTCAATTGGAATTGTGCAAATGTTCAGACCCATGTATTAGAAATATCAAAGTTCATTGTCTGTCTCAATGTGCAAGTAATTGACTCCTATTCCTTATCTGCACTTCTAGGGGTAAAAGCCCTGGTTACTTTCCCCTTTGCGGTTTTGCCACGACTTTCAAAGTTGTTACAAAGGGGAAATAGCTACAGTTTATGAAAGAATATGTTCAGCAGATCGATCACCAATTGAGTTTGAGAGTTGAATGTACATTTTACACACAATATAAACACACAATATAAAGGTTTGTATTAAAAACAGTAAATAATAAAAAAAGGAGGTGACAGCAAAAAAGAAAGTGGGCAGGGACGAGAAACGTTTATTTTTTTTTACTTGGCCTTATAAAGTCCAAAATATAGTTAACAGCTATGTTGCTTCAACAATAAAAAACAATGTACAGATAACAATAAAACATTGTTTTTACGTTTTGTTTACTTTTTTTTTGATTTCCACTTAAGTACCCTTACAGTTTACAAATATTTCAAATTACTTATCAGGGTGCTAACTACTTGCAATAACCATAAGGGGCTATACTAGCCATGCAGCCAGAAGACATTTGAATTCAGCATGTTTAAACAAGGGCAAAAATAGAAATAATATCAAAATGATAATAATTTAAACGGTGCAGCACATGCATAATATTATAATGAGCTTTAGGAGTTCAAAATTGATTTCAGTTGTAAATCATTTCAAAAGACAATGATCAATCATCAATTAAAGATCTGAAGAAACTCAGAATTTTGAAAGAACTATAAGAAAATTAAGAAACACTAACGCCTGGTGGACTTTAACTCGTAATATGAAAAGTATGAGTTACAAATTGGGAAATTTTGAAACAGACCACAGAAAACTGTACCCTAACAGCGACTTGAAACATGAGCTCGAACTAACTAAGTTTAAATTATACATTTCATTCCACAGTTTATGTTGTAAATGTTTTATGACATCACTTCTTATTTTTAGCATTTAGTCTTTCAAAAATATAAAATATCTAAAAACATCTAAAGGGCATATGGTTTATAAAAAGTTGATCTCAACTAAGTGTGACTTTTTCACGACTGCTTTGCACCCTACTTGTATCTGCCTGAGGGGGGGGGGAGTAGTTCCTCTGCTGATGTGTTAGAGATGCTTGTCAAATTTTATAGTGGTCAAACTCAGCAGTTTGGTATTTTTAAGGGTTTTGCAGTTTGCCTTTTCCAGGTTATCTTAGGGTTGAGATTTTTTAGTGCCTTGTTATTTCTTGAGGTCTTTTTTAACATTTCCCAACATGCACAATTCTCAATTTTACCCCAAAGTATCCCCCACCCCCAAAAAAAAGAAAGCATTATCCCCAATATCATTTCAAAGGTCTTTTCTTCCAGTATCAGTGGAAGTAGATGCTCTTGGGACAAGCTCAGGGAATCCCCTGTGCAGAGACAAAACAGATCACTTCCTTTTCTTGTGAATTGTTTCATTGCCATTTGCCAAAGCCATCCAGGACTGATACAGCATGAATATTGGTATAACAACCCACAGACCGTTAAAAAAGACCAAGTACACCCACAGGTAGAGCGGGTTACTTGTATCAAGTTTTAGGCTCCCGGTCAACCACTCAGGACAAAACGTCATGAAACCTACAGTGTAGGAAACATGCAATTTTTACAATCTAGTAATTAGAAATTCTATAAACACCCGATATTCTTTTGGTATCTGACCTGTTTCAAATAGAATTTATTATCTCAACAGGAGGTATCAAGTAGCTTGCAAGTTGGCTGAGGTTGAATCTTTTCAGGGTTAACCTTGTAATGCTAAGGCCACTGTATTAACAAGTATTTTCACACAGTTTATAGTTTGCCTAGCCCATAGAAGTTGGTTCTAACAATCCTTTAAGAACATACTTTGAGTGAGCCACACTGAGTGACCTAAAGAAAAGGTTTTTTGATGGTCTCATTGTGCAAACATACCAGACCATTGTAAAATACTGCGGGTGAGACAAAGGCAAACCAAAAATCAGCCTCTAGAATTTTTTATGTGTCTCCCTGCCATCCAACTTAAGTCACTACTATAATGCAAATCACTAGTGAATTATTATTGAGCTAAAGTTTTGTGGCCAAATAAGTTGTTTGAATACTCGTGGAATCATGGCTAAATCTATCATCCACCTCTGGCTGCCACTTTTGGAGATGGGAACTAATTAATCAACAAATAAATTAACATTTTCCTCTAATCAATATTTCACTATTTTGCTCTTACCTCCATAAAGCTCACAGACACAGAGAAAAATTTGCAAAAAGTGCCTGGAAAAGGAAAATCTTCACGTGAATGACAGTGTTTGACTGGAAAAATGAGTGACAAGGGGGAGGGATTGGGGGAGGGGGAGGGAAGGGAGTGGGGGAGGGTTGGAGGAAGCCATTGATGAGTTGAACACTGGAAATTATTACCAAAGATCCAGACTAACAAGTGTGAATAAAATGGTTCAGTTTTGCTAGTTCTGTACTTTTTCGAAATCAACAAAATACTGAAATTATACTGAGGTAATGGTTGTACCTCCCCCCCTCCTTTTCCTTTCAACAAAAATTTAAAAAGAAATAAATTAAAATAACATAAATGTGCAAGCAAAGCATTAATCTGAAAAAAAGTAAGCAAAAACATTTAGAAAATAAAAATGGTTTTAAGGTTCCTCTTGAGAAAGTCAATAGATTAGGAGCCTCTATCAGCAAGCTCCTAGCAAGCAGCATACCTGTATGGTTTGTGTTTACACATGGCATAGATCAACCATAAGGCAAGTGGGCCAGTTATGACAACAGTAAGTATTTCCATGGAGACAATTGTTGGATCTGAGTGTAACCAGCGACTATCAGCTTTGCCATATTCCTTCCCTATTGTAACATGAGGCAGCCATTTATTTGTTTTAAAGAACAATAATAATAATAATAATAATTGTATTTGAGCAAAGCAAGAGCACATGCTAATGTTAACTGGGATAATTAGTCAACTGCCCTAACAATAACAATAATTGTATTGGCAACATAATAAGTATACTTGTATATCGGCTATAACAAAAGCTGTAATAAAAGTTATGAAAAAGTAATAACATTTGAAGTATTCAGTAAGTTTCAAAAGTCAAGTTGGTATCACTGGGATAATTAGTCGACTGCCCTAACAATAACAATAATTGTATTGGCAACATAATAAGTATACTTGTATATCGGCTATAACAAAAGCTGTAATAAAAGTTATGAAAAAGTAATAACATTTGAAGTATTCAGTGAGCGACTCCGCCGTCGTCTATCCCGGCGTTCTCTCGAGTACGATCTTGAACGACTGCGACGCCTCTCTTTTAAGGCTTTGTATGCGCCGACTATGGCTGCCACGATTTTAATTACTCTGACATATTTCCTAATTTTTAATGTTTTTAACAACGATTTTA
>JAOBRD020627826.1:0-15416 GCA_027575215.2 Hydrozoanthus sils
CAAGGCACTTTACTTGTTTAGGTTTAATATTTATATTCCAATAGCTGCTATTAACGATCGCCGACTGAAGGCAGCTACAAAACATGGCTGATCTGAAACGAGAGAAGGCTGCCTCGTTTTGGTGTTTACAAAGCTAAGCTGCGACAATACTTTCAGAAACAGGGATCCATCCTGGGTTTTTTTTCTCCTAGGAGACACGTGACCAGCGTTTTCCATGGTCTCTCTTTCTCTCGCTCCGAAGGGCGGGTATGAGAGAACCCTGGGAACGAGGTTGGCACTTAAGTGGTTTTTATTTTACTTCTGTTCTCTTTCGCCACGCTCAGCCAAAGAGAAGCTATTTCTAGTTTCTATGTCAAGACAGGACAATAAATAGAAAGACTCACACGTCAGGCTCCTCGTCGTTTATTAAGATTCATTACAACTGACGACTTCCTTTTTTTGTCTAAGAACCTTAACTTTTTTATAAAAACATGAGGCTGAAAACTGAGGCCCAATATTCAAGAACATTGTGAGAACATGCTGAGGAAAGACGAAAGAACTTTTACTTTTGGGATAAACAAAATATTGGAAAAGAAATTGTTTTCTTAGCAAACGTTCATCATTGCCTTCAGTGCGTTGCACATGTACAATTTTTTCGTAAAACATGTTTTATATCTTTGTTATATTTCTTTCTTGACGGCGACGGTGAGTGTTTTACTGTAAAATACTCCACTCGTAGATTTCATACTAAATTTCATCCGGGATACGAGTTACATATTTTACGTATTTTCATTATTGCTGACGTCATTTCTTCCATTTTTTTTCGCTCATTTTGGCAAAAGTTATTAGCAAAACATCTTAGCAAAACTTGGAAAACTCTTCAGTATTTATATAAATTTTGTATTTGACGTATTTTTAAATAAACATTTGTTGCTAAAGTTATTGTAATATTTTTACCATTTGGAAAATAAGTACAGATAAAGACATTATGGGCAGGAGATCATTAATCAGCGAACCTCCCCAGTCCCCCACGCGACTCGGTCGCGTCCACCTTTCCTCTCTCCTTGCCCTTTAGCTGCGCATGTCATGTAAACACCTGCGTATCATTCTTAATATCACAAAAATAAAAAGTATGGCGACAACGATCACTACAGCAACACAAACTACTGCTTCAACAGAAAGTTTAGGAGTTTCGTCTTTACGGTCTTCTTTTTGATCATCGCCAGGAACTGTTGGAGAAGTCGAATTACCTTTTGGAAAATATAAATTTTTGCACGGTGAAAACTCGGTAAAGCAGCGTCCCGTTTCTAGTTATAAAGCACTGATAGAATAATAAAAGATTAAAAGCCGAAAGAAAGCAAACCCCACTAAATATCTATCCCAGATAATACAGCTAAATATCGAACTTATGTAAATAGCACATAAGAAAGATTGGAGTTCCACCCAAGTGAAATGAACGAGTCATAACTCGAAAAGGGGCACTCTCGGAAAGATATCTATTATAGAAGTATAAGAAAATGTGCTGACATCATTTCACCGTACATTTATTTTACTTCTATTCTTAAACAAGGGGATAAAAACGTACAAGTTCTGTTATTTCCGTTGTAGCCAATAGTCAATTCTCGGCTTACTTACCGTAAACACTCTAATAATTAAGCCCACCTCCCTCTTTCTAAATAACCCCTGTCTAGAGCTTCAAGTTTGTAATTCCCCCCTCCCCTCCCCCCGATGGAGCTAAAACATTAGGAGTGAGTGTCACAGACATGTTTTCCAACGGTTCTATCCGTTTTGTTTTTTGAATAGTGCATGATTTTAAGGGACACAGAATAACTACCAGTTGCTGTTAAATCTAGTTAGTAACCTGACTTAATGCTGTCTTTGGCTGTTGACAATTTTCAAATAAGCCCCCTCCCTCCATACCTTCCCCTCCAACTCTCCTCTCAAATAAACCCCCATTTCGAATGTCTAAAATAGAAATAAGCACGAAGGGGGGGGGGAGGGGGTTTAATAGACCATTTACGGTACATGTGAGCATAATATAGTGACCCGGATTTAGGTCTTTCAACTCTCCTATTGATTACCAACTCGTCGGAAGTGATATCTCCCAGCTCCTCCTCCCCAGCCCCCTCCCTGTTCTACCGCTAATGTAAACTTAAATCATGGGTACAAATATAAGAACCAGAAATTAAAGAGCCTTTTAGAGACTAAAACTCTCATTTCAAAAGCTCTTTTCATTAAAAATTTAATCTAAGATATTTCTAAAAATAATTAATAGTTTAATAGGCCTTATGCATGTTAGCGTCAAACTAGTCAATTTCGGCCCTAAGCCTCGTATTCAAGAAATAGGTGTGAGCATTTTGCACGTGCCGGCAAACCTTGTTCACGAAGGAGTTCTTCTCATTTGTGGACGCTTTGGGATTTGATTTATGAAAACATTTACATCGGCTTTCGTGATTCAAAAGCGAGGCTAGTGAGTGTTTGACATAAACATGCTTAAGGCGTATTCTGATTTTACAAAAATAAAGGAAAAGAGAAAATATTGTCAAGGTCTCAGTCAGTGAGATTCAAAGAATGAACTATAATGATTTGAGATTTACTCCCACCTTCGTCACAAAATGTAATTCAGCATGAAAGACATGCAAGCTATTAATTCTTAAAAATAATTAAATTTCTGTACGTTCTAAAATAACTAGACTAGTCCATTTCTGCCGCGCCGTTGTCACATCATTTTTGTTCTCAGTTTTTCAAACTTTCGCCGCGACTGATATATTCCCAATGTTCACGAAAATTTGAGTTGCTGTCAACAAACTTTTGCCCTGAGATTTGGGAGCTGTGTTTTCAAATGTTCACAAACTTTTGCTGTGGCCGCAGTGATCATGTAGTATTCTCACGTGTCGTACTGTACGCGCGGGACAAATCTTCTTTCGGGAAATCGATACCCAGGAAGTAATCGATAATGTCAACCTATATATGTGCGTGATAGGGATTTCAATACCTATATCAGGTGTTTTGTGGAGAATTCAACAAATATTTGTGAAAGAACCTACAAATTGATGTTTGAAACTTTTGTCTTGCTTGGCGTTCCATACAAACGAGCACGCAAGCAAGTTCAATCAGTTGAAGTCATTATAAGTATGGTTTCAGACCGTGGTCAAAATTGCACGACGTGAAGTTCAATAACCATTTAATTATATATCCATTTTGTCATCATTATTCTGTGAGCTCAATGTAATCCATTTTCGATCTGATCTTGCTCCTAGCCTGTTTGCATATACTATTTCTGATTGGCTGTTGTAGCCACCCCTGTACTGTGATTGGCTGTTCAAAAGAGCACGACTACAAGCTCAAAATAGTGCGCTTCTTGAGTACGATTACGAAGGTTAGTGCTCAAAATGGCCAGGAGGGGGGTCATTTATTACATCGTTATATCAAAAATCTCGATTTAACAGTGTGGCGCGAGAATAGACGAAAATATCGTTAACTCGGAAAAAAAATTCCGCAAGAAACTGTCAAAGATAAATAAGCTGAAAGAACTTCTCAAAAACAAGGAGGATGACACGACTATAAATGGGAAATACGCATCACAGCAAATCGTTTCTACAATACACATTGAACGAGCTGTTGACTGAAGCTTTTCTGGTAGAGGTTTAATGTAAACATACAAAAAAATTTCCAGAATATCAAAATATGTGGCATAATTGTGCTGAAATTCCAGTTACATATCGTTAAATAGAGGTAAAGGGTATGTTTATCTAGGGTAAGAACAATTGGCTCGATCTGGAGTGATAGAAAATGGAAGAGATTTCTTTAAAGGTGGAAGGTGAGACTAGACTATGTGTATGTTGGAACTAATTTGTTATCCGTACCGGCTCGATTTTTCGGTGGCGCACCGGCCGAGAGGTTTGCGTGTTCGACACGTAATCCTAGGTTAGGCCACTGTTATGTGCCTTGAGCAAGACACTTTACATGACTTTTTTCCAGTCAAGTCAGCTGTATAACTGAGTACCAGTTCTGCTGGGGGCTAATTACCTGCGACGGATTAGTGTCCAGGCCAGGGGGAGTGAAACACTCTCATCCGCTGAAACCGGAGAAAAAACACGCCACTACAAAACGTCATGCACGAGCCAAACATCATGACAAAACGCTGGCATTTAAATTTTTTTACCAGCACGTAGGGTAATCACACGCAAGCCATAAAACACGCCACTACAAAAACGTCATGCACGAGCCAAACATCATTTACCAGCACAAAGGGCAAACACACGCCAGCCATAAAACACGCCACTAAAACGTCCTGCACGAGCCAAACATCATGACAATAAGCTGGCACTCAAAATTTTTTACCAGCACGTAGGGTAATCACACGCCAACCATAAAACACGCCACTACAAAACGTCATGCACGAGACAAACATCATGACTAAACGCTGGCTATCAAAATTTTTTACCTGCACAAAGGGCAATCACACACTACGTCATAGGTTACCAGTCCCCGGTCTGCTCGGTCAAAACTTACATTCCAACTTCATATAGGGACTTATGTGGATTGTGAAACAAAAATGGTACCGGCTGGGAAAATGAAGCTTTTAACATGTGGAAGCTTTAAGAATTGTAAATCGAAATGGGAAAGGAGTCTTTTGATTGTGTTCGTCTGCCTTTTCGAAAGCAAAGTGAACCACGAGGTGAGCGTCTAGAAACTATTAGCACGCTAGCCGAGCACTCTAACAGGAATCGGTCACTACGGGCAGTGTGAGTGGTTGCGGCCTTTGCCGGGACGACGTTAAGGCTACGCGCATGACGGAAATAACGCACAGTTGGTTCCGGAAACGGAATGAGCAGCAATACTTGCCATTCAAAATAATCTCACAAACAAACAAATAGTAACTTATTATGTGGTTCATGTGTGATCATGTTCGAGTTACTTACTGCTTTCTCTTGGCTCGGCCAGCATTCGCAGTACGCTGTACTCAGTCAAGAGTTAAAGGCCTCATAAATGCTACACGGTACGCATTTGAGAGTTTAAGGCTTCGTAAATACTACGCGGTACGCAGTCGAGAGTTTAAGAACTCGTAAATACTACGCGGTACGCAGTCGAGGGTTAAGGGCTTCGTAAATACCACGCGGTACGCAATCAAGAGTTTAAGAACTCATAAATACTACGCGGTACGCAGTCGAGAGTTTAAGGCTCCATAAATACTACGCGGTACGCAGTCGAGAGTTTAAAGCTTCATAAATACTACGCGGTACGCAGTCGAGAGTTTAAGGATTCATAAATACCACGCGGTATGCTATGCGGTACGCAGTCGAGGGTTTAAGGTTTCATAAAATACTGGCTACGCAGTACGCAATCGAGAGCTTAAGGCCTCGTAAAATACTACACGGTACCTAGTCGAGAGTTTAAAGCTTCATAAATACTACGCGGTACGCAGTCGAACGTTTAAGGAATCATAAATACTACGCGGTACGCTATGCAGTACGCAGTCGAGAGTTTAAGGCCTCGTAAAATACTGGCTAAGCGCTAAGCAGTCGAGAGTTTAAGATTCGTAAAATACAGACTACGCGGTACGCAGTCAAGAGTTTAAGGCTTCATAAAATATTCCCAACCCTAACCCAACAAATTACTCCTAACACTAACCCTAAAAACTATTCCTAACTCTAACCCCAAGAAATACTCCTAACTAAACCCTAAAACTGTTTGTGACCCTAGCCCTAACAGTTACTCCTAACCCTAACCCTAACCCTAAACCCAAAACTATTCCTATCCCTAACCCTAACCCTAACCCTAAACCCAAACTTATTCCTAAGCTAACCCTAACCCCCAAGAATTAACTCCTAACCGCGTACCGCGTAGCCAACTCGTTGACACATATATCATTAACATATTCATCGCGAACCGCGTAGCCGGCTACGTCGATCGATACATTCAATGTGGCAGGGGATACTCAATTTCGGTGAGTTATCATCCGTGAGTTAACGGCCATGAGTTAAGCATAGGTGGGTTACAAAATCTTGAATTTTCAAGATTTAGTTTTTCGCAAAAAATTCAAGATTTCGTTTTTCGCAGGAAATTCAATATTTCGTGTACGAAATCTCGAAAATTCAAGATTTCGTAACAAGTTTTTGTCACGTGCTTTATCCCAATTTGCAGTTGGATAGCTTACAGTCGTCGAGGAGCATTTTGCACCGTTTAGTTCGTTTTGTAAGCTTCAACAATTCACTTGCTTCTTCAATGTTGAGTACGTTTGGAATGAGTAAGCAGCAAGTCAACAATTCAAGTTAATGGAGATAGCGAGGATGACTGTAAAATCATTGCGGATACTCGTATACAAGTGTGTGCAGTGGAGAAAAGCTCGTCTGTGTTACTACAGGTGAGCAATAGAAAGAGCTCAGTTCTAACCAATTTGGCATTTCACCAGATACATGTTCCATCTCTTCTGGACAGTTTCGTTCGTTTCAATCGAACAAAATGCAACAAAGCTACAAGCAATCAACAATTTCACTGCTCGCCATCTTGCTATTGTGTCATTCCCTCGGCCAAAACTCGTCCACCCCGTATGAAGAGGGGTGCTATTTAGTATTTTAGCCGAATGAAAGACAAGTCTTGTGTTTATATATTATAATTTCGTACAATAGTTTTTTTTCATATTTTCATTTCAAAATATCAGCCATATTATTAAAGTACAGGTTATCAACAACATGACATACATTTATGTGCATGACTACATTGTAAACTTTGCGTTTATTTTCGCGTCTTCCCGTATAAGGCATGACATGGAATTCTATACACATTTTTATCAATCTCTGATACATCAAAAAAGTAAACTTCAGTGCCCATAAATTAATTGAGAATGAGCAATGAGGTAAGAACATTCTAAGTTAGATCGTTATATATACTTAGACGATGTTTTTGACAGAAAAAGTCATGAAAAGATAAAAGAAAAAGGTAATAGATTTGTCAACTAATGGCGGAACTGAGTTTTATTTAACAAATTATGCCAACCAGCATATACAAATATCTATCAGCATACAGTACCGTAGTCTAACAGAACCAGCCTTGCACTGGTCACATTGGAAATGGTAGACGACTTTCTGCTTGTTTATCAGGGTAGAATAAAAACGAAATCTTGAATTTTAAAGATTTCGTATGTATAAACTTCGCCTGGAATATGCTAGGGGTGTTCCATCAAGCCCCAAAACCCTGACTCTATTCAAGACAAGAAGACAGCAAAACCTTGGAAATGTATACCCTGTTTAACACAAATAGGAAAAACATATGCCCTATTCAAGATTGAATGCTAAATTATGCACCCCATATAAAATATTTATCGTTATTCTTGTAAATTTATTGTAAATGACAAAAATGATGAAAACTTTACTACCCTTAACAGGTAAAACACCAAGCATAACATTCGCCACTCAGTAAGCAGCTGTTTAATGTTTTCTCTTTTCTTAAGTTTATTTTCGTTCGGTCAAGTATGGTTACCCTTCATAAGACAATATATGTGCAAAAAGTGAAGGCTGTTTAAGACAAATTGAGTAAAATTGTATACCCTGTCTAAGACAAGGATCTCAAAAACCATACCCTCGCGGGCGGCACGTCCGTATATAGTAAATATATAGCAGTACACCCCTTCTCCCCACCCCCCGGGGTTTCAACTCACTTTCATGCAGGGTATTTTTCTGATAATCTCAGATTGAAATAGTCGTTCCAATTCACAAAACTGATGGTCCAAAGCAACTCTCAAAGTCAAGACCAATTTCCAATTTTTCCCTTCCGTTTTTTTTTGATCCGTTGCTTGCTCGTCCTGCGTCTTTTTTTCTTTTTCACATTTTGAGTGACTGATTTAATAATTTATTTAGTAAATAAACCCCTTCCGGCGGCTGGTATATCGGAGGATAATGACCGCGGCTGATAGATTGTCCGAAAAATTAACAATTGGCCGAGAAGCGAAGCTTCGAGGGCAACTGCGAAATTTTGAGGACAATCTATCAGCCAAGGACATTTTCCTCCGATATACCAGTGAGCCAAAAAGGGGTTTATTTATTTTATAACCCTCCCAAAAATTTTTTCTTTGAAGAAAAAAATTTGTGTACAATTGCAGCGATGAAAATTTCTCTCTTCTTCACACTAATTGATGGAATGTAAACTTTCAGTTTTAAGCTTTAGATATTTTACAGAACTTTAGAGACTTGATAGGCTAACGTTTATGTAAGCCTACTTTTAAAACTCCAACTGTTCAGCTAAAGCGTACTCGCAACTTTTTACGTTCACATCGTACTTTGTCGACTTTTTTTGCGCTGTCTGGCACTGCCTTTAAAACAAGGCATTTTTAAAAATCTTCGTGGTTAGACTTGCGGCGAAACGATTAATTTTCTCGTCTATCGATTCAAACTTGTTCAAAATTTGAAAAATAACGTTTGTTGTTTTGATTTAAATGGGCCAACAAAATTGCAGGGCAGTTATCAAATTGGAAGGGGTATGAATCGCTGATAACCTACTTCCAATTTTGTACCACGTGATGCCTTTTATCCAATCAGGTTGCACGAAAATTCTTGGGTGAGTTATAAATGCTTGTATTCATTGTACATTTATCTTGCACTTTTATGATTTTACAAGTTACTTATAATATTACAGGAAGAGGTCTTTCTCTAACGATTAAGACTTCGGCCTGTAGACTTTATCACCGCTAATCACATTCTGACCCTTACTATTGGTATTTTCTCTTTTGTAAAGGCTACCTGTTTCCAACTAGCCCCTATGGTTATCACAGGTGGCTTTAAATACTATGTGTACAAATTTGAATAATTGTAACCTAAAGTGCAAATAAATGCAATTGTTGTTGTTGTCAGCCAAATAAAAGATTTTCTAGTTTTTACATCTCGCGACAATGTATAACTAGGAAGGTCCTACGACGAGGGGTGTTGCATTCCCCCTTCCCCATCTTTGTTTTTTTTTCTTTCAACGATTTTGCGTGGCCAGTCTCCAAATTACCCGCCTTAAGATTAAGATTAGATGCAGCATTACCCTTCCCCAGAACTGAGGGGAGGGGGTAGCGGAGAAATACATTTTTTCTTGGTTAAGGTTATATTCCTGTGTGCGTGTTTGCAGATATCCCATAGTTTTAAATGCAAATAAATAAGAAAAATAACTTTTTGTTTTTGTTGACTTTTATTGACAAAATTACATGACATCATTTATTTTTGCTGAGTCAGCAGCTTTGTTAACTAGGGGAAATATATTATTGTTTTAGTGTTAAAGAAATGATCTTGTTTCGTAAGGCTAAGCTGTATTTTTGACGTTTGTGGTTTATCTTCACTAAGTTAAGTAAACCGTCCAACATGTGGCATGTCAAACTCCAAAAATAAACAATCTTTGAGGTTCACTGAAAAATATTAGTTATCAATGAACATTGCCAACTATGTTATACTAACACCAAGTAAATGTTATCTAAAATATTATAAAAGTTTTGTTTGGGTTTTTAGTTACTTCCTCCATTTTAAGAGGGTATTTAGAATTGTGCTTTTTTCTTAAGTATTTTCAAAATAGCTGCATAATTTGCACGATTGGGTTTTTTTAAAAAGTATCAAAATTGCATGACGCTGTATGGTGAATGCAGTTTGAGCTTTTTAAAAAAACACATGAGTGAAAATTGCTTCAAAACTGAACGAGAAAAGTTTTGTGTTTACGTTTTAATGTATAATATATATAACAAAATTACAGGTCAAGTATAGAAAGTGTTGCTTATCAGTATAAAAGGAACCAGCATCGAAGTATTACCAAGAGTGATAGTAGTCGAGGTTGAAGCCATAATCATAGTCGTTATTGCAAACGTAGTCGAAGTCTTAGTCGTAATCGTAATCGTAGTAGTCGTAACCGTCGCAGTCGTAGTCGAAATCGAAGTCGTAATCGTTGCGATCGTGGTAGTCGTCGCCGTCGTGCTCCAAATCGTAGTCCAATATTAAGTCGTAATCGTAGTCGAAGTTGTAGTCATAGATGTAATCGTAGTCGTAGAGTAAATTGCACTCGATTAACTCTTTTTGCACTATGTTTACGAAAAACAACACTGCTCTCAAACAATTAGAATCGAGAAATTTTGTTGTGCATATACGTAGTTAACCTTAAAAAAGAATTTTAAACCACTCTAAATGTCCTAGCCTGCATAGCAAGCGTTTCCGTTGGGTTGACCTTTTATTGGCTGGCCAAAATCTCGCCAAATCCAATGGAAACGCCTTGAAACTTAAAACTCATCCACAGATTCTGAACACATTCAAGATGCTTCCTTTTCGTTCAATCTATATCAATATTTCAAAATATGGAAGTCGATATCTTAAAAAAAAATTACTAAAAGTTACTAAAAAGGAGCTTTTGCTTGTAATCCCTCCTTAATTTAAGCCATAACTGACAATTCAAATCAGAACCAGATTTATATAATAAGTTGTTGAATGCAACTATGCCCTAAAATCAACCTGGGAACAAATTCTAGAAATTTTGATCAAGTTGACCTCACCATAATTAAGGCCGGTTCCTACATTACAAAATTGCAGCGCTGCGCTTTCGTATATAAACTCGCACTGAACAATACAGGAACTGGAACTATTGTAACCAGCTTCGATATGTACCCATACGCCTTTTTAGATAGGCAAAGCCACTTGCGCCGTTTTAGGCTTGCATATCATCTCCTCTTTCATATGCATACAACTACAACAGCAAGAAGTAAAAATAAAGCGACATCTGCCAGAGCAATACCAACTGTCGCACCATTGGATGGCTTTGGTTTTTCATCTTTATTGTCTTCACTTTGGTCTTTGGTAGGAACTGTTGGAGAAGATGAAGCTCTTTTCGAAAAGAATAAATGTATGCACAGTGAAAACTCAGTAGAGAAATGTCCTGGTTTCAGTATCAAAAGCGCTGTAATAACAAGTTACACGGGAAACATGTACAGAGTAAATCTCGCTAAATATCTATCCCAGTCGCACTTGCTTACACGCGTTTTGTTTTATAAGAACAACTTTATAAGACAACGCGGCTCAGATTGGCCAAAATTTAAGAACAATTTAAGAAGAAGTTGAGACTCGGGCTCGATAGCTAATTTTTAAAACTTTACTGAGCTTCGATCTTTAGAACTGAACATGAAATAAAGAATGAATAAAAAATTATTCACAGTTTATAATCACTGGAAATTGTTTCAGGAAAAGGACTCATCCGAATCCACGATAAACCCGCTGAGAGGAATTGATCAAATTCGTTTTCCAACGTACACAAGTATTGCAACCTTGGGCTTAGTTTTTCTTCGATTTAAACATACATCAAAATAAAAAAGAATTTATGAACCATTAAGGGCTTAATCGCCAAAAACTTAAAGTGCCTATGAAGTGAAATAATTGGTATAGATTTTTGTAACTCAGTGGATAGACCTTGCTAAATAAGGTGAAGCAGTGAAAAAATTTTGTCAAAATTTTTTGTGGTTCTCGAGATATTACCATTTAATGTTTTCAACTCATGACGTCACAAGGTTAGAAGGCAAAGTTTCAATTTTTTGAAACCTACTGTAACTCCATAACCTTCGGGTGAATTTTAGCCAAACTTAGAAGGATGATTTATCTTGAGGTTTTCTTCAGATTTGTTACTAATTTTTGTTGCTATAGCAACAAACTGGGTTCCAGGCTTCGAACCAGACTTTCTTATTTAATGAGGTTTTTTCGTAAAGCTAGAAGTTGTTCGACAAATTACAACAAAATTTCTATTTGTCCTAGGTACCATATAAAAGAAAAAACGATGATTTGGCTTAATTGCCTCGATAAAAGTTCTTGGATTAGCAGAAAATTGGCTTTTTTACAAATGGGGTCCTGGAACCGAGTTTGTTGCCATGACGATGAAAATTTGTTACTATTCTGAAGAAAATAGTAAGATACATCATCCATCCAAATTTGGCTCAAATTCACCCAAAGGTTATGGGTTTGCAGCAGATTTCAAAAAATTGAAACTTAGCCTTTTAACCTTGTGACGTCATCAGTTGAAAATATTAAACGATAATTTCTTGAGAACCATAAAAATTTTGACAAAATTTCTTCACCGCTATTACTCATTGAGCAGAGTCTACCCACTGAAGAAACAAAACCTACACCAAAAATCTCACTTCATAAGCACTTTAAGAACAATGAGCTTTGACCAAGTTTACTGAATCTTTTAAAAAACGTGTATATACTTGTTATAAATATCTTTCGAAAATATTTGCTCCGGACAAAGGACGTTAAGGAGGTCCACAGCTGCCAACAATTTATTGCAACAATTTATGGAAGCAATGTGAAACAATTACACAACCATTAAACTAACAGAATCAGTTAAGTTGACAGTTCATGCTTTTAACTATTCTGCTGAATTTTCACAACACTACAATGGATATTTCGTAGCGGGATTAATAGTTTGCATTCGACTCTACATCTTTTTCATTAGTTGTCTCATTTAGATTATTACAAAAATAATCATCAGACCTGCCAACAGCCGTTGTCTCATCAAGGCATTGCCAAGTTCAGTTGTTGAAAAACTTTTAAGAATCAACCTTTACTTCACAGTTCAGAGTCGAGTCTGGTGGCCCAGGCCAAATAAAAAAAGGTCTTTGCTTCCGTTATTAGAAACTTAATTAACAAGACAAAAATCTTTGAAAAACGAACAATGACTTAAAAACCACAATTTCCGTAATTATAAAATTCGAGTTGAACGGCTTCATGCAATAGATACGGTAGTTGTGACTTCAAATTACTACAAAATATATTTGTGCAAGCTTTAACGCAATTTCCAGCAATCACTTGATAGCAGCTATAGATGCCTCGGATAGTATTTTTATTTGGTTTTCTCAGATTTTCACTGATTTACACTAAACCCGATAACTTTTTTTAAAAGCATTTGTTCGAAGTTCAAAATTTGTTTGAGGTTCAAAAACAATTACGCGATCTGCACTGAAAAACTACTTTCACGCGTCAAGACCTTCTGAACACGCGCTAAAGTTTACAATGACTTTTTTCTTTACTCTTTCCAAAAATGAAAAAGATGAAACTTGAAAATCTTTCAACCGCAAACAGCAAAAAAAATTATACTCCCAACTTCTCGGTTCTTTCCAAAACTAAACTTTACTGCACTGTGCGTCAATCATGATAACGAACATGCCTCAATCACGTTCTGAGCACGTGCAAAAGTTTACGATGACTTTTTCTCACCGGTCACAATAAATTCGAAATGCTTTGCATTCCGAATTTAAAAATGAAGAAGTTGAACGTTTGCTACCTAAATAATTGTAGTGTAGTAACCATTAAGAATAATTTTTGCTTATCACAACTATTTATTCTCACCCAAATATAATTGTAATGGAGGTACCTTTTATCGCCCTTGAGAGTGTTTGTTTTGTTGCCAATAGCCTGTGAGACTGTTCACAGGCTAGCTGCCAAGGCAACAAGGGACTCGAATGTTTGTTGTGTTGGTCTCATTTCATGACAAGTAGTTGCAAAGTGATAAAAACTTCTTGAAAAACTTGATATGGAATTTTTTTTTTATTTAAAGGTAGTGGATCCCCTTAACACCATCAGTTTAACCTAAGAACATACTCGCATATCGCGTACCCTAGCTCGATTAGCGGAAATATTGAAAATCATACCTGCGTCGGTTGGCGGGAAATGACCTGGATTTGTCACGTTACATCCTTAAAAAAATAAACATATGAATAATTTACTATTTGATTCTTGATGACGTTATCAAAGTACTTAAACCACAAAACTCTGCCTGAAATATTGACTGCAACTTATTAATTATCTCTTGTTATAAATTCAGTAATTTTTCTTGGAAAATGCGAGGATAATCTTTAATCAAATACTTTGATTAAGTGCGAGGATAATTTTTAATCAAATACTTTTTTATATATGATGATTTATATCAAATGGTAATTTATATCAAATGGTAATGGTAAGTTGAACATTCGTTTGCCAATTTGAACATTCGTTATTCAAGTTCAACACTCGTTATTGGTCCGTGCTCTGTTCGTTCACTCGTAAATTTTTTCAATTTTGGAAAAAGAAAAAACTAAAATTCCGTTTTTCGTTTCGTTTCTGGAGCAATTAAAACAAATCGGACGCCCTTTTCTAGATTTTTTCAAACAAAAAACGAAAAACGGCTCATTTTTTGTTTCTTTTTTAGCAGATATCTGCACTGTTTGTTCATTCATATATTTTTTTTCAATTTTGGAAAAAGGAAAACCAAAAAATCCGTTTTTCGTTTTGTTTTTGAGTATTTGAAACAAATCGGATGCCCTTTTTTCTTTTTCTTTTCCTATATTTTTTTTAAACAAAAAAACTGAATTTACAGTTTTACAACAAAGAGTATAGATACCTGCTAAAAAGCAAAACAAAACTATGAATCGTTAAAGATCTTGAAAACAACAGCTCGACTAATATTTTTGATATCTCATATATCCGATTTTTTGTTTTCAAACCTCAAAAATAAAAACTTAAGTTTAGTCACAAAAAATAAACTTGATAGATCTGCAATCACTTTGAACCCCCACTCCACCAATAACCTCCAAGAGTGATCAGGAACCGGCGAACGAAAACACAGCAGGAGACCATTACTGGTAGTGTTCCTCTCATATTTGGTCTATACGACGGCGTTTACCCGTTTTGCGATAAAGGTTGATCAACGATTATAAATTCAGCGCGAACATTTAACCAATCACAGAACGTCCTGTGACTCTCCATGACAACGTTGGGCTCTCAGCAAGAACAATCAATTAGTTTCGCGGGGAATTTGAACCTAAAAATAAAGCAAAACGAGTAAACGCCTTCGTATGGCATAATACAGAAGGGAACACTCCTAGTAATGGAATCCTGACACAGAATACTGTTTGCTAAAATCGATCTCAAATTGAAGTATATAGTAAAACAGCGGCGGCGGAAGCAAAGAAAAAATGTTGGCGGGGGGTGGGGGCGCAGTGGAAATTATAATAGTTCGTTGTCTAACTCCTTTTCTAAAGTTGCTGTTGTTAGCCAGAAAACCATAACAACCAAATAATTGGCGGGGAGTGGGGCAGTGACACCCCAGCCCCTTCCCCCAGGCCCCCTCCCTTTTCTGCCGCTAATGTAAACTTATATCATGCGTAAAAATATAAGAACCTGAAATTAAAGAGCCTTTTAGACACTAAAACTCTCATTTCAAATCCCCTTTCTATGAAAAAAAAACTTAAGGATACACAGGAAACTTTGAGTGCTGCTTTTCGTTGTGGCCGTAAAGATACTCAATCCGCGCTTTAACCAAAACATAATACTATATTCTGAAAGGTAAAAAACAAAGTTTTGGTCTCTGTAATTATTTTTCACAATTTTTTTATTCGAAAACAAATAAGAACCGTTTTCCGGAAACACGCTGAGGTCCAAAACCGTATCTCAGTTTTTTTT
>JAOBRD020627933.1:0-15414 GCA_027575215.2 Hydrozoanthus sils
AAATGTTTTTGCGCATACTTGTAACTTGTTATGTCTTCCTTTTGAAATGTTCAAAACCGGATGATCAAACAGAAAGAAAAATAAGAGCTTTTGCCGCCCAAAGTTTGAATTTAACCACCTAAAGCGAGCCCATTTTGCGCGGCCAAAAGGATGATCTTGACGTAGGAAATTGTTTCGACGACTCTGCCAATATGGCGAACAAGAGATTTTGATTAAAGGAATATCCGTTCCTTTCCTTTATTTCGTTTACGTAAATACTTGGTTACGCTTTACTTTCCATCTCCGTCGCGCACGCACACGTCTGTAATTTCCCGTAAATTAATACTCCAGATAATTGTTTTCAGCTGACGTCATTGTTTACATTCTGCGTCATTAGCATACAACTTGAGTCGTACAAAGAACAAAGATTAACAACAACAACTGACTTTAAAACTTAAGAATGCTTATCAAAATTAATGAGTGAGTGAGTGACCGAACTTTCGGTTCTATAAATGTAGTTTCAAAGAAGAAGTTATAACTCAAAAAATGCAATACAGCTGGAGGCAAGGACGATAATGAGCCATACATTCTTTGTAAAATTTCCAATTTTTAAAACATCTCGGAAAGAATACTCAGCATGTCAATCTCATATTTCAAGAGAAAGTTTGCTCTGCAGAAACATTTTATTATTAAAAAGCTTTATTTCTGTAGCTGAATTAGAAAGAAGAGTACGTAATGCTAATGAGGCAAAAATGTAAGGCAAAAGCTTGCCTATTCATCTGTAAACTCCGTGAAGAAGCCTGTTAGTACAGTCGAAAAGCATAGATGAAATAAGAGTTTACATCAGAAACGCAAAGTCTAGTTGCTCACTTGTGCTGCTTACCTGTTTTACTTAAAAAATCATTAAGAAATTGTTTTCAGAATAAGTAATTAAAAAGGTTGTTGATCTGTTCAAGGAAGGATCAATGAACTGCTCATGCGCAATATTTGTTTATCTTATCAGTTAGTGATCCAGCAGCAGACGGTGTGGAAATTCGGGTGTTTTGGAATAAAACCTTAAATATTTAAGCCTGAAAATAAACGTAATACTAACATAAGGTATTGCACCTATTCTAGTACTCTATGACCGTGTTGGCTGTTTTGAAGATGCTTTTAATGGCCCTCCACTCAAACATCTCGGCCAAGTTATGTCTGTTGTGGAGTGTTACAGGCTGGCGAAGAAGAGCGGCTACCCAGCTTTTGCTTTCCAAAGACCGAATAAATGTGTTTCCCACAAAGATTTTTTGAAGACATTCGAAAATCATGGAAAATCATTTAACTGCAGCAACAATGTACAAGGGTACAACGTTTTCAAAATAATCGGTAAGTATACCTCCTAGAAAGAAGTTACCATGTACGCACACCTTTGTGTACGTGTGTGTGTCGGAAGCCAGGAGGAGGAGGGGGTCAGTTTCTACGTTTTTCTACAATTCCTAGCGGACGAAATATCCAAAAATGCTCACAGAAACACACAGCTATGTCGTTCAAACAAAGACGGTTACCGGTATGTGTTTGCTACACTTTCATTTTCTCTGTGCTCTTTTTAGGGGTGAAAAGTTAACAAAGCACCGAGAAAAAGCAATATTTTAGCGGTGAAGGGCTTGCAAAGCAATGTGGCATGGCACCATTTTAGTGGTGTAGGAGTTGCAAGGAATTGTGGTAACTGTAAAACATTAACTAAGTGGTGTGAAGTTTGCAAGGCACTGTGGCAAAGCATTATTTTAGTAATTTAAAGGTGATGTTATAAAACGATTTTTGTAGTAATAAGTTCGCGAGGCTTTGTGGTAAAACGTCATCTAAGGCTCGCAAGGGATTGATATGGTGGATTGATATGGTGGGTTGATATGTGTTTTGCAGAACAGTTAGTCAAGAAGAAGTTCAGCAATGTAAAGTAAAAAGGCCGCAAGGCTCAATCACGCTGAGCTAGTTGATGAACCGCCGCCTGGTTAACCCAGGTGGTAAGGCACTTGTCTGTTACTCAGGAGGCCAGGATTCAATTCTCGGACGGATTTTCACTCGGGGTCTTAAGACAACTGAGGAGAATGCCCGTGCTGCCTTTGCTGTAACATCTGCAAACTGTTAGACCTCCGCGTCTTCTCGGATACGGTTGTTGATCCGGCCGTCGCGGAGTTCTATAACTGGGTCGGTTAACCTGTTGGGCTTTCCAAAAGCGGTGAAGACTATAAATCACCGTTGTTTTCATTTTTAAACTTTCATTTCGGGTGATAAAATCGTTTCTCCAATGTTAGAGGCCTTAGTAGTATCAGTTCTTTATCGTTAATAATGAAAAACAATTTGCCAATGGTCATAACAATAATTCACTCCTGATCGACTGCAATTGAAAAACAGACTCCAAAGGTTGGAAATAATGATAAAGATAATTATGACAATAAGAACAAATAATGATAAAAATAGTGACAGATTTTGATAGTTGATAGTGATTACTTCCGCTTTATGATATAACGAGCTGCAATTTTTGTGGAACCAATTTGTTATATGTAGCACTTCATTCTTACAGGTCTACTGGAATCGATATTTGCTTGACCGTCAATTTTTTCAGATTTTGTTTAATTTAAACAAATGTGTTGTCACATCTTGTATTTAGAAGCCGAAAACATGGTATGCGGAGAGGGTCATTTCTGGAACAGGCCAGGAGCAGGAACCAGGACAGCTTCCTTGTCCCTAAGGAGGAAAGGAGTCTCTGGCACCTCGATTGGTACTAATGCCATAACCACTTTTACAGCTTGTGGGGAGACCTCCTACACTATTAAAGACATTTATGTGCTCAAATGGGGTCCTTAAGATGCACCGAGAATTGCAATAGTAGCAAAGTTCCTTGAAGGGGTTTTGAACTGGTACCACGACCACGTGTGTCACAGCTAAATGTAAGCGTGATGAGACCAACCTTAAATGTATCTAGCACTTCGCACTTATAAGTTTTATTTCTAAATGTAACACCTAGCTTATGGAACGAAATTGGAAAACTAACGCGACTTAAACTAACGCGAATTTAACAAAACTCTCTTGAATAACGAAAATTAACTTGGAATTAATTGGAGGTAGGATTTCACAATAAAGGAAGTTAACGCGTTTTAAATATAGTTGGTAGTGACACCTGGAAGAAATTTATTTCAGTGGTTTACTGGAATCAAAAAAGATTCGAAACTGAACTCAACACAACAGTACGCAAAATTCCAAGTGTTCACTTCTTGCGTTTTCCATGGTACCTGCCGATTTCATTCCGATGAAATAAAGCCCTTTGCAGTTTCTAAAAATGGGGTTAAAACACCGGGAAAAAGGGCTAACGATTTGCGCTTGTTTCATGGAGCGTTAATTTTCTAAATTAAGGTAGAATGAATTATTTTTAGTGTCATACGTAACATCATGTCTTATTACACTCCGGAAAAAAGTCAACTGTGTACGCACTTTGCAGTTGACATTTCAAGGCACTTACTTACTTTTTGCACTCTCAATGAAAGATGTTAATTTGATAACATCTTGGAAATCTTTAGAGATCTGAGGTACGAGGTTTCAGTAAGTGTGTGAGAAGTCTGAAAATTTTGGTTCAGTTTGAGGTCTGAAATCTGCGGTCCGAAGTCTGGAGTTTGAAGCCTTATCCAAAGTATCGAGATCTTTAGTCAATAATCCAAGGACTGCGGCAGTCCGAAATATAGAGTCTGAAGTCTGATTTCGAAATCTGAGGCCTGCTGTCTGAAGTTTTAAGTCCAAAGTGTGAAAAATGAGGTCTAAGGCCTGCATGAGCTTCCGAAGATAAGAGATCTGAAATCTGTGAGAATTGAAGTCCGAGATATGAAGTACGTCTGAGGTCTTAAAAGATGAAGTCCTTGAATTGAGGTTGGAAATCAAAGATCTAATGTTTGGAGATTTGGGACGAGTTGTTCGAAAGATAGTTAGCCCTTATCCGGGGTTAATTATTCTTATCAAAACCTGTTTGTTGTCATGGTAATTAACCCTGAAAATGGGCTAATCCTCTTTTGAACAACTCGGCCCTGAAGTTTAAAGTCTAAGAGCTGAGGCCTGAGGTCCAAAATGACGAGTCTGAAGTCCTTGGGCTAAGGTCTTCATTGAATTCTGAGTTTAGGGTCTGAAGCATGAAATCTGAGGTTTGAAGTTTAAAGTGTGAAATCTCATATAGGTTTAACGCCCGAGACTCTGAACACTGAAGTTCTGTCCGAGAATGGAAGTGTCAGGAAATCTAAAGCCAAATAAAATAGTTGTTGCTTAAGCTAAGTCTGATGGAGCACCTAAAGGCCCATTTTTATAAGGTCGGTTATTACATTTAGCGTTTAGCAGTGATTCTCTATAGTGTTTTAAATAGGGGAGCACAGAAATAAAAAGGAATAACACCAGTATTCGGGAACTGCAGCCATTTGAACACGACATCAAAACGAAAGTTTGAGTCATTTCGAACACTATGTCGAAACAAAACGTAAACAAAGTACTCAAAGAGTTGGTAAGGTATTTTTAGGTTAACACGTGCACTACAAATAATTGAAAGAGGTATCACAATTTAAAAAATGCCAAATAGTGATTTATTAAAAAACAAAATTCTCCCTTTATGTGTGACTTTACCCTTACAGATTAACTAATAGCATCTGAATTTACACAAAAATGATCCAAAAAGATTTGAGAAGTCTTTGACGGGCCCGAAAAGGGTTACTTGAAACACGTAACAACAGCGGCATTTTACATCGACACACTTTACAATTTAACTCACACCATAAAAACGTAATGTTGTATAAATTATTTTCACAAACGCATGCAGATCAGGCCCAAACAAACTAGGATGTAATCATATCGTTTTCCAAATGTGGGAACGGGATATTTTACCTTGAGCAGCTTGGGGTGAGTTTTGGGAAAATAAGGAAAACTGGAGCTAGAATCCGTTCTTCATGCGCTCTTGCAAGATGCTTGAAACATCAATAAAATGTTCTTTTGAAATGGCTTTAAATGAACAAGAGTGTCTTTTGAGCTCAAACGCTCTCGCAATGGGGCAATTTTGATTATCTTTAGTTTTTTCTCGATAGTTCTGTTTGAACGGCGGTTGTCAACTTTAATATTCACAAATGTATTTTTGCTGTGACAGAATGTAGTCTTAGGGGAGCATGGGAGAGTTTCGCACGCAGTAAAAATCTGCAAGAACCTGTTTTTGAAAGTTGGCTTAAACAGATTCTTACATAAATGGTGCTTAGTAAAAAAATTAGGCAGCATAAGTTCTTAAAAAGATTCTTATTTCCCAAACAAAAGTTACATTTTAACATGGTTCGTACCGATTGATGAAAACAAAATTCTAGCTAGGGGGAGGCAAAATAGTTTTGCCAGGACCTCACCCCCTAATTCTCTATATCAACTTTAACTTGAGTAACAACGCCGCCAAAACTATCACCTGGTTTTTTAGTCTTCGAAGCGCAAATGACAAAAACTGACCAAACCGCATTCCTGAAGTTTTGGCTAAATACAAAATGTACAAGAGCGAGCGTGTGCTTCAGTAGGTTTTGGTTGGTTTGTTAAAGAGTTGAAATATTTTCCACAAAATCTCAGGAGTTCTGGCAAATCAACTGTTTTTTCAGGAGTTTTCCAGAGACCTGGAAGGAAGTTTCAAAATTCCTGACACTTTCCAGGAATTCAATGAAGTGCGAACCATATTTTGACTTATAGTTTATAGTGGTATTCAGCCTATTTCTCAAACAAGTTGCGAATAATAAAGATTTTAATTAAATAGCTAAAATACCTTTACCCTAGGATACAAAATGCTGGTCTAATAAATCTTACAATTCTATATCAATTTCAGGAAACTACAAGAGCCTGTTTCAAATTTTAAGCTAAACTGGTTCATGTTTAGAGGGGACCTAACTAACAGATTTTAGGCGGACAGGTTCTTAAATAAAAGGCTCTTACTTGCAGGTTTTTACTGTATTTCACGAGACGACGATGGCCATCATTTGACTAAAAGAATTAAGGTGGAGTGCAATTTCCAATCTTAACATTTTGCAGAGAGGCAGAGTAACCCTTTTCCACTGCAACCTCTCAAAATTGGAGCTTTCACTTTTCGTGGCACCAGAAATTAATATCCCCTGGGTACTAGACTGTATCTGGTTCTTTTCAAAATCGTGATTTGTTCCCTTTCTGATGGGCGTGCTAAACTTGTCAAGCATTTAGACTTCAAGGGGGAAGGGAGTGGGGGAGGAGAGAAAGCATGGAGAGTGTGACATTATTTATTCATTTCGCCCAAGTTCCGAATGAAAACATTTGATGACGGAGTACGCAGGCAGTACAAGAAAAGCTGACACTATCACATCAACTGAAACGTGAAACTAGACCGAGTCGAAACTTTTTGTAATAAGTATCTTTTATTATCTTAAATAGTTGGTAAAAAGATAGATTGTGACCCTCCGTATGGAAATATTATGTTATCATTTTCTTATACATCACTATATGCAATTATTATATAGGCTTCTGAATTTGATGCTGTTTGACATCTTGCTTAAACCTAGTAACTGCATTGTGTGAAAACGCATGGGGCCAGTGACAGCTCTATAAAATGTAAATTTTGCTGCAAATCGAGACTCGGCTCCGTCATCCATGAAAAGCTTATTTCACTTGTTAAAGGTGCCTCATAAATCATGTGCCGCTACACTTTGTTGGAGATATTCTTTGTACAGCTTTTCCTGTAATTAAACAAAGAAAAGTAATTTGATAAAGCTAAATCGAGCACAACAACAAAAACATATGTTTCATACATATAAAGACTTAACAATTATCAACAATAAAATAGCTGTAAATGACAAACTCTCTAATTTGCAACGACAGATTGAAGAACATAATATTCTGAGAAACCTATCACGTTAACAAAAATATTAGGGCAAAGAACACAACCAAACGAGTGAACTGAAGCCTATAATGTGGCTTAAATCAAACACCTGTTTAACCCTCTTTGCCACCTATTTTGTTATATAATAAGTGACAGTTCTAAGTAATGGCCTAGTCGTTTGCCATTGTCAATAGCAGGTCTTTTTACCAGTTTGCCATCTTTTTCAAAAGTTAGGTATACCCTTATCGGGAATGGAGGGGGGAGGGTACAGTGGCCGAGCGGTAAGCATGTTTAATTTGTAGTCCTAAGGTCCGAGCACTGTGTTCTGTCCTTGGTTAAGACACTTAACGCGACTTGTGTACTCAGCTGTATAAATGTGTACCAGCTTCTGCCGGGGGAAAACCAACGACGGATTTGTGTCCTGTACTGGGGGGATCAAGGGCTTCCATCCACTTAGCATTACAGAAACCGGAGATAAGCGCCGGCCTAATGGGCGACCGCTAGGCTTGAGAAAGGATTCAGCTTTATTTCATCAGGAGAGTACAAACGATGAACTAAACAATTGATCACAAATGGAAACAATGTAACAGATAGAAAAACCTTGCTAGCAAATTTAACTAAACTACAATAGAATAACCTTTTGTGTCATTGAAATGATTAGTATGTTCCAGTTTCAAGTTTATCAGACAACAAAGAACCACATACATGTAAAATCAAACAACCAAGTCAAACCAACCTTCTTTCCTTTCACGTATCCTTGAACATAACTTCTTCGCTCTAGTAACGTCCGTTTCTGTTTCCGTGACATTGTTGGTTTGAGCCTGAGGGAAAGACGTGTTAGTTTAAACTCCAAAGAAAAAAGTAAAGTGGTGCATTTATAAAGCACCTTTTCCATAGGAATCAAAGGCGCTTTACAACGATCAGTTTACCCCCAGCGGACAGGAAGAATATATAGGCGCAATTGGAAGCCGCTTCAAAGCGGTCCATACGTGAAAACACAAGAGAAACACAATTTTAAAGTCTATTTGGATCCAGGCTACCCTACCAAGGTTTCAATTTGTTGAAGATTAAAAGCAATCGTAAAGCTAAACTGGCAATATTTTTAAGAATAGCCAGAAATTTAGCAATATTTGTACAGAATTATTTTAACTACTTTAAGTCATGTTATATACCTTGATGCAAATCTTGCTAGTATTAGAAGAAGCAAGGAAAATACTAGCATTGCAGCAAGTGCATGATAGTGGTACTGTTTGGGGACAGTCTGCCACATTTTCTCAACAGGTGCCTGAAAAAACAAACCAATCGTAGAAAGCATTTAAAACACCGAGTCTTCAAAAGAGTGCGTATATCTTCCATCCTGGTTTTGTAACAAACACTTGAAGACTGTACATACCTAGACTAGTGAATATTATTTTTCAATGTAGTTTAACACAACGTTCCGGTCTGTCTGTGGAAATGCCATAAAATATGAAGATTCATACGGAGTTTTACCTGGTGTTACAACCATGAAGCTCCTTTGGTATATCAGTGTTTTTATAGCATTATCAATTTTCCCACAGTTGTTACCTTTAGAAACACTGATGAAGCTGCTGTGAGCAAATGTATACCACCGTGAGGAAATTGATACTGCTGTGAGCTAATTGGTATGGCAGTGACAATTTTGCGGCCACCATGGAGCAGAGGGATGGACCTTTGTGAGTGAGTCTGAAAATTTTTGAGCTACACAGTTACCAGGTACAATATAACTTTGTAAGAGTACCAAAACAGTACAAAAAAAAATGTAATGAAAGAAAAAAACCCTTAAATACTGACTGTATAAGTGTCAATCTTTTGTGCAATCTCTCTGCCAACCAAGTCTACCAGAGTACCGCGGGTACTGCTGCTTGCCAGAAAATTAACAGCCAAGACAAACGGTAGCAACAAACCAATGACGCTAAAGAAAAATCCTTTGACTCTTGCTTTGAGGTTATAAGAACAAGCATCCCTGGCGGCAAAAAAACAGATAAATGACAGTAGTTCTAGTAAGCAATTATCCTCTAAAGTGGAGGTGACTGGTGGTGGTCATTTACCAAGATGCAAAACGGCAAGGTAAAATATCTATTGCTAAGTACCAACACTGAGGGGGATAATTGTTTTAGTATATTATGCCAGATCAGTCGAGTGAATTCAGGTGAGAGTTGGTGAATGTCAATTTTGAACCAAATTTATCAATTTAAAATTTTCAAACGTAAGTAAGAAAAGCCCGCGCTCACTTTAATTGTTGTACTTTTTCTCAAATTTCGGGGTAAAACAACTATTATCCTAGCTAAAGGGAATGGTTGAATCGTTTATTTTGTGAATTTTCTTGTCCGAGATTGTCACGAAACGAGTCGCCATTTTGACAGCTTTCTCAAAACAGTAATTACTAAGGAATCAATCAGAGCGTGAATAAAAGCTATTCACTGACTTGGTATATACTAATAGCAATTACAATAAAAATTACAGGTTGCAAAGTAAGATAAATAATATAGGCAATGGGTTAGGATAATTCTTTTTAGCTATGTGGGTTTGCAGCTCCTTGGAATAAATGGTTTTCATTGCAAAACACTCTTCTTGCATTTTAGATCTATGGTGAGAGCTAGAGATTTAGTTGAAACATTGGTACTTTTCAACATTGTATATTACTTCTTTTAACATGTAATTGTTAAGAAACAAATGACTGTCATGATTAACTTTGTTATTACCATCATCACCTTCAAAATAACGAGTCAGTGATATTTCCCAGCAAGTGAGTAAGAAAGAAACGTCAATCCAACACGGTAAAGTTAGTTATTGTAAACACCACAGAAAGCTACACAAAGGAGCATACTGTACACTTACGAGTCAACCTGAAGGTTGTGATCTACAATTTCAGCAATCCTCTCACAATCTCTCTCCAAAGTGTTCAGTGTATTCTGAATTGTTTGGTTTATCGTTTTCTCGATTTCCTTGCAAACATCATCAATTTGGTTTGCACAACGAGCAGGCTACAAAAATATGAAACAGAAAATCACAAAATTGTGAATTTATTCTATTTAATGCTAAACTAAAAAGACATGGCAGTGCATGCACATAACAAAGACGGTGCGAAAGACGAGATGAACATAAGTAAGTACTGCACCTGCAACATTATTAGTTTATTTGTAACTCAGGTCTTCAGCATAACACGTAACACTTTAAGAATTTCCCTAAATTTTAATCAAAATTTCAAATTCCAGCAAAGATCATAAATAACAATAATTAAACAAGTGACATTAGTTGCTCACCCGATCTAATAGAGTTGGAATGAAGATTGTTGGCATGTCAAAACCAGCTTTGTTTAGTCCTGGTCTTTTGCACAACTCCTGGGTGATCTGCATCAGAACTTTCTGTAGAAATCAGAGATTAAAGCTGCTCTTTTACACCTTACACACTACATTGATTATCTAACAATAACTGAAAGCAATTTTACGGCTATCTTAAACCTAACAGGCTATGCATTGTACACTACACATGTTTTAAATATTCATTTCCAATCAAGTGAGCTACATACACATGTATAGCATCTGCAAAATACAAAATCAAAAACTTATAACTTATAACTTGCCCGTAGCTTGCTGTTGATTCCATTGGCTTTTAGCCTTTGTCATCTTGAAACATAAACTAGACTCGATTCAAGCTATATATCATAGCAATATCTTGTAAAATATGAATTTGTTTATTTACTTTACATAGCATATTTACAAAAAGATGGAAATAAATGTTATTAGTAACTAACAATAGAAAACTGTAGTGGTTGGGATTCAGTTCCACTGACGGGTAAAAATAGGTCGTTCATTAGTCGGTTAGAAGAGTATGAAAACACTTTCACTAGAAAAAATTGGGGATCTGGGAAGGTCGCAGGTTATGGAATATGAGATTGATACAGGCTCAGCAGAATTTATTACGCAACCAAGTGAGCGTTTGCCACCTTTTGAACGGGATGAGGTTGACAAACAGTTTTCAAAACTTTAAGAAAAAGGGAGAATACTCCTTGGGGGTAGCCCGGTTGTACTGTACTTCTCAAGAAATGTGAAGGTAATTTTAGATTCTGTGTAGACTATTGAAAATTGTACTCAACGACACCACTTCCGCGCTCACACGATATCTTCGAGTCATCAGGGGGTAAAAATTGCTTCAATTGTATTTATCTAGCCAAGAAAGGCAGACCAAAGACAGCCTTCATAAACCACCGTGGTCAGTTCTGAGGGACGTGTCTCCCATTAATTTTTGTTGGTCTGACAAACAGACCAGACTTCCCTCAATAACTGATTAACTTAGAACTGGCTTGTTCCAACTGGAGAGAATGTCTGGTATACCTTGATGATAATTTTTTATTGTGATTTGTGATTTTTGTCATATACTATGCGAGCTAAAAAAGCTAAATCCTTTCAAAAGCCTAAGTGGCTCATTAGGCCGGCGCTTATCTCCGGTTTCTGTAGTGTTAAGCAGATGACAGTATTTGACTCCTCCTGGACAGGACACTAATCTATCGCAGGTTAGCCCCCCCAGCAGAACTGGTACTCATTTATACAGCTGAAACGACTGAAAACAAAGTCAGATAAAGTGTCTTGCTCAAGGACACAACTCATTGGTCTTACTGGGGTTCGAACTCACAACCTCTGGATTATGAGTAGAACATGTTAACCACTCGGCCAGTGCTGCCAACTCATATCATATGCAAATTTTCATATTGATATCAGTGGCCAATATCTTACAACCAAGAAAGGAATCAGTACTTCACAACCGTTCAGTGCTCCTTCACTAAGTGTTGAGAGGCATACGCTTTACCAAACCAGAGGGCTAAGAAATGTGCCAGAATGTTGGTAGAGAATTGAATCCATAGGTATGGTGCTGTGGCCAAGATAAAGGTGGAGCAAAACAGTAGTGATGAACATAGGTAAAGCCTCGAGTACCCTAATATCTAAAACCCTTGACATATCCTATGCAAAGGGTTCATATTGATATCATTGGCTAATTTCCTAGAACCAAGAAAGGAATCAGTAATTCATAACCGTTCTGTGTTCCTTCACTAGGAGTTTAGAGGCCTATGCTTTTACCAAGTACCAAAGAGAGAATAGGCAAAAATATTGATAGAGAATTGGATCCATAGGTATGGCACTGCAGCCATGACCAAGGTGGAGCAAAATAGGTGCGATGAACACTTGGGACCATGTATGGCAACTTACAGGAGCAGCATACGTGCATCGACAGGACACTCCACACACCTTTGGTGTTGGGTTAAGAGATTTGGTTCAGGACCAGCAGAAGTGTCTGACGGATGTGTATACCAAACTGATACTGATGAATTCCATTTCGATGAAATCAAGGGAGAACCTTCCCTGAACTACCAATGACCCCAAAGAGACAGAAGACCCCTTGATCAATATAGGTCTCGGCTAGTTCTCTATGATCAGTAAGATTGACATTGTGTTTTATTGTTGACATAAACTTGGCCTCATACCCTCACTTTTGGGGAGCTGGATTAGGTCAAGTTTAAATTCGATCGAAAAAACTGAGTGGTGTTTCCGTTTTGTTGTTTATCGAGTTCAGTTCACTTTTTAGAGAGTTATATAGTGATATTTATTTTAACTGTTAAGGAAAAAAATATTTATTAGAAACTGTGGTGTGGTTTGTGTTTTGAACACATGCAGCATTTTGTTCTTGTTACATTATGAATATCAACCAATTTGCATCAACCTCACTGCGTTTTTCTATTATTATCTTGTGGTTCTACTCATTCACGTTTCTTAGAGAAATACAATGTAGTTTGCATGAGATCAATATCTTTTCAATTAAGGGGTGGACCATTTGGTTGTTGAAAGGGAGATGGAAGATTTAGAAAAAAATCCTTGCAACCCTAGATGAAAGAAAACAAAATCTTAAAATCTTAAAGTCTTTAAAAACAATAATGTTAAAATCATCATTAATTTGATACATGAATTGCTTGCACAGCCACAATTGTGGAGTGTAAAAATATCGGAAAGCAGCTTATTGCAGCTTGATTTTTGCTGTCTGTTACTTTAAAACTTTCCACCTCTGACAGAATTACTTTTGTTTTGATGAGACATGACACAAATTAATCTTAGTCACAAAAATTATCACACAGCAACTTATAATTGTACTGCTGCTAGTTCTTGTTTATACAGCACCACAAATGTGTACCTGTCTGTCACTCTCATGTCCTGCAGTGTCAGCTTTGCTCAGGTAAAACCGAATTCGATCAGCATGGTTCTCATTTAATTTCTCTGCAAGGTGGATAAAAGATTGAAGAAAAGTTCTGGCAATGGTTTGATTCATTGTTATATAGGACTTAAGGTCTTAACTAGATTAAAGCAAAATTCATTTAAATCTTAAAAAATAACATACCAACAAGATTAAGCGTCCTCTTACACAAAGCTTGTCCAATTGGGTCAAAGAAAACAAATATCATATCAGCCATGTCACCTGCAGCAAAATATAAATGATCTTCAGCCTTTAGAAGATAACCAGGTCTCCCCTGGGAGGGTTGTGAGACAGACACTAAAAAATGCTTTGGAGGAAACTTTAAAAAACAGGAGCCCAGAGACAACAGAGCTGCCAATGAGCACGAAGCAACCTAACCAGCAAAAAAAATCTTTCCCATATTTTACAGACTATACACTACTTGTAACTAGCTTATAAATTGCAGTAGGATACTGAGTGACATCAAAATGATAAAATTGGTATCCCCACTCCCACCGCGTACCGGTAGGGATACGATTTTTATCACATCCATGTATCAAATTTCAGCCAATGAGCTTTTCAAGAGTATTTTTGCACTTATAAAATACACAAATAAGTATACACTGCAATTTATACAATAAATCTAGAAATTACAAAAAATGAGATGTGAATTTTATCCTCTCCTGTTGAAGTTATTCATACTTGTTTGCTGCACTCACTCATGAAATGGCATTTCACCACTTGAAGTTAAAATTTGTAACTCCACATGGCCATGTAACATCCTTTATTTCTTACATGTTCAATAATGAAAACTTAATGAAAGATAGCTGCTAATTTGTTTCTGCTGTTATATTTTCACTGTTAGTTTGGTAATTCTTCACTTGAAGTACATCTAACATCTGTCTCACATTCAGTCATACATATGGGTACAAAAAAAAATAATCTGCCCAAACATTTGTCCTGTATTAATCCTTGAGATAGATTTTTTGGTGTCCAGATTAGACATCATGCATTGTATTCATAAAAAAGCATAAAACGAACTATAAATTTCAACAAATTAAAATGTGTATAAGATAATGGGTCCAAGTAAATTGGGAAACTAAATGCTTATTAATTAACTAAAAAGCTGACTGAAAACGTATTTTACAAAATGTTCTACATAATTAATGACTACAGTAAAGACATACTGTAACTTACCCAGCCATAGAATGGTTTCATCAACATCAAATGGATACTTCATGTCACCATCTACTAGTCCTGGAGTGTCAACAAATGTGACCAGACCAAATTTCTTCTGTTTTGATGTAGATATTTCTGTGGTCAGGTACTCAACAACACCTACAAATTCAAGACACACCAAAAGATTTTGCTTATCACAAAACAGAAAAAAGAATAGTAGTTTCTGCTTTAACCACTGTGATGTGCAAATGATGCCTTGGTTACCTTGTAAAAGAATGTTTGGCTTTATATTATTACTGACCTAAGATCATAACTTTAATCATACAGTTTCTTATACCTTTAAGTTGTTGGAGATTCTTGAAGTGCGGGTACAGATGAAGAGTTGCATTTCCCTGAAAAAAGTGTTAAAACCAGTCAGCACATGCATAGTTCAACGCAGTGGTGTCAATGATCTACATGTTGTACAATAATAATATAAAGCTAGGAAGAGAAAGTCTTTATTAGCACCTCTTGTTACCATAGTGCATAAATTTGGAACCTTCAAGAGTTAATTCAATATTTAACATCATAAAAAAATTTAAAAACTTAGATAATAGGCACAAAATGAATGGTTAGTAAGTGTGTTTGTATTAGCCTACCGGTGCAAACATGGTCTTGATTGGTAATTAATTTACAAAGAAAATAAAGTTACACAGACTGAGCTCTACCTATAGTGCTTACACGGGCTAATGCAAACCAAGGTGGTATCAAGTTTGTTCTATTATTTATTTTGCTTTCTATTTTTCCCTAACACACTTCAGTTTGAATTAATTAGCTAATGCAATAATAAAAGTAATAATAAAAGAAAAAGAAAATGTTATCTTAGTCTCGTTCATTAGTGTTTGTATTTTCAATCTGGGGCCAAGTTGCAAGCACGTATAAACATCCATTGTGGAGAAAAACCAATAAATATAACAAAATTTTGATTCCCCAGAGGCTCGGTAACAATGAATTTGGACACAGCCAGAGATGATGTCATTCAAATTTGATTCCAATGGTCATCCTAAAGTCTAAACTGAATTGTCTTATGTGAATGTGTATTGACAAAGTATTTTGCCCAACTTGTATATTTGATAATCATCTGTCAAAAAATAAAACAATTCTGG
>JAOBRD020628041.1:0-15413 GCA_027575215.2 Hydrozoanthus sils
ATATCAATTTTGTTCCGACGGGCCTTAGTAAACATAATATACTCGAAAACGAAATAAGGAGGTTCCTCGTCAATAATTTCTCCTCGTTTGTTAATTCGGTTGTTTTAGTGGCATTTATGAAGCGGATAGAATTTGCACTTTTTTTAGCTACTTCTATTTTAGAAAACATATTGTCGATGTTTTCGAATGGCGCCAAGTGTTTGGCGATAATATTTATGAACGACACCAGACAAGTTTCTAATAAAAGAATTTTTTTATCGCAACGTTTAGTTATCATGTCAATTCTTAGCTAGCTCCTCTCAAGACTGAGTTGCCGAAGTTGTTTTTCACCTGACCTATCTTTCAACATGTAACAGCATATCTCAAAATAACTGTAAATGGATAGAATATGGATGGACACGCCGTCAGTATTTATAACGTACAGCTAGCCCATCTGCTTCCATATTTTCGAAATGTTTAAAAAAAATTATAACAGCGGTACTTAGGGACCTACAATAAAAAGGTTGCTTTTAAAATCCCTATTCGGCAAACTATGTTATTGTGCTTTCTCGGTGTTTATTAAGTTTGTCTCGCTTCTGGCAATTTTTGACAAAAGAAGGAACACGCAACTCAGAAGTTTGCAATGAAATCTGTCAATCATATAAAGCAACCGGGTCTTAATCCAGCAGAACACAAACACAAACGTTTTCCAGTTTATTAATCAAAGTATAATCGCCTTAAATTTAGAAATTTTACGTTTATATTAACGGAATTTCTTAGAAACGATACGTACATGTTTGTCATTAGCGCAGCTTTTATTGTACATGTGTTATTTTTTGTTGTGCATGCCGAGAGAAGTAAACATGTCATATATGTTATTCATCTTAAACCAGCTCATGACATGCAACCCGAACGAAATTTAAAAAAATAGTTGGAAGCTGTGCCAAAAATAAGTTTTTTGCAGTGTCGTACACACAAAAAACAATGTTATACTTGAAGCAAAGGGATTTCAATTTCCGCATCTTGCGGAACTCAACAAAATTATAATATAATCCTATTTACATCTTCGAACCGCCTTGTATCACGCTTGCAAACGAAGTTAAATGCCTCGTTGAGAAAAGATATTGAAAAAAAAAGTGTAAGTGATATGAAACAGCCAAACATTTGTACCATAGTATTTTTCTAAAGAGTCCCGTGGTGTCAAAGTGAATTTCGATAACTACATGAACCAACAAAGTTTATAATGACTACATCTTCTATTAAATATTGAAATAAATTAAACAGGTATTGACGAGTTCAATATTGCCTATCTGAAAAGCCTTGAGTTATTTTTAAAACAGTATTAACAATAAACTTTGCTAAAAATCAAGAAAAATAAAGAACAGCCTAGCATGAATCGATTTATGGTTGGCATTTCTTATTAAAACCCAATTCGAATAATTAACTTTTTGATTTCTAAACATCACGTACGGTTTCCAATGTGTTATTTCTCGCAAATATTATGACTTAAGGGCATTCTAGAACTTGTTCCCAAACATGACAAATATTTTTTCTCGATTCTTAGCATTTTCTGAAAATTTATTCTGCTAAAATTAAGGTTTTCACTATGAATAATAAACTGGCTTCTGCTCCCGAAAAAGCCGGTCTCCAGTGCCAACATGGTGTAATAACAAAGGCATATCCCAAAATTAAGCTCCTAAATACAAAACTTAGTAAATCGCAAACAGTAAGGAAGCTTTTGAAACACTATTGTGAAGTAGATATCTAAGAAAACTTATCGCTTACCGGAGAAAAAGTTCCCAATTTTTTGGTCTTCCGAAGGTTTCATGCCACTCTCAAGCTAAACTGACAAACACGCGTCTGGGTTGAAGACAGACTTTCTTGTTTTGCAGCTATAGACGAACCTCAAAGCCACAGCCTGAAAGACTGCTTTCCAGACTGGCCAGGGAACAGTTTAGCGTCGCGCGTGAGTAAACGAAGCTTGACTGCCTTGCACAATAATCGGTTAGTTCCGATTGTTGACAAGACACGAATCTTGGTCACGTTCCGCTCAAAAACCTGACCTTCCAGATGACATCGGCTGGATAACAATGAGAGATTGGTTTGTTCTTGTCATGTCAACCCGAAGGTTCGGTGCCAATGCTTACAACTTTCTGGCAATCCTTCAAAAAAGGGCCAAGTTGACAAGTTGAACAAACGCGCTCTGTGCGACGAAAGACTCACTTGATACAGCTGTAGTTGGGGTAAACTGGACGTGCTTATTTAAAGATAACAAATATTTTGAATAAAATTTCCACAGGTATCAGTGAACAAAACACAATTAAGCAGGTTAACTATTAGTTTTACTTGCGCCCCGCTGTCAGGGTTTTATCCCACGCAATCAGTTTATTGATAAACCTGTTTTTCTACTGGATGATTTTCGTAAAGATAGTCTGGTCTTGTATTTGTTTCATATGTAATGTTTTTGTCATTTTGACACTCTAAACTGTATTGTATTTGAAAATTCGTGTTTTTGTCGTAGATTTGAATGGGCAGAAGACAACAGCGAGATGAGTGAAGATCGAAAAGGAGGAAGCTTTATTTTGGCACCGTGTTATTCTCATCTGTTTTGTTTTTCTGTTGAGAGTAAAAATCCTTTGTTGGTGCCACATTGTGATAGCTATTTCGGTATTTTTTATTCTGTGTTCTTCTCTAGATAACTAGAAAACAAACGTTATTTTTATTTCTTGTTGCCGATTTGGTTTTCAAACCCAAACATTTTACAATCTGTTTGAACTAAATAAAAATTATTCACTTAATCCCTATGAAACGGGATTGAAAAACAATGTTGAAAAACCACAAAAGAAACATTTTGTTCAGAGGTTGTTTCTCAAGCTATTTCTAGTTGCTTTTTAGTTAGTGTTTTCCGTTGGAAAATACGTCTACAACGAGTCAATCTTTTGCTAAATCGTCAGCAGAATTACCGTCTGCGGGTATTTTAATGACATCTACTCCCTTCATTAATTCAAATTCAGTTTCTGCCACACGAGACCTAAATGCGGGAACTCATGCGAAGCTCTCGGCAAACCGGTAAAAAACCCATTTTGAAATGTTTAAATCTTAAACCAATCCACTCGAACCATCCGAGGAAATGGCTTTTTAACAACTTTCGGGATTCAAATAGTGTTTTTTGCTTATCGCTTTCTGTAATGTAACAGTTGTGGCGAGTAAATTGGTGTTTTTCTCAACTACCTACACATTGTTTTGCATTCGTTTTAGTATTTTTAGCACAACAACCATATTAAAAAGCGAGTTAATTACTTTCAGTACTTCAGGACTTGAGCTTATTTTACACTCTTTGTCAACGCTGTTTTTTCATTATCCTTGTGTACTTTCGGGAGCAAAAACATTTAGTTAGTTTAGTGGACGGTTAATGGACACGCGTGTCTGTGAGTGTTTGCGAGTGTCTGCCTTCATGCGAGTGTCTGTCTTCATGCGAGTGTCTGTCTTAATGCGAGTGTCTGCCTTCATGCGCGTGTCTGTCTTCATGTGAGTGTGTCTTCATGCGAGTGTCTGTCTTCATGCGAGTGTCTGTCTTCATGCGAGTGTCTGCCTTTATGCAATGCAAGCGTTAGCCTTTATGCAAGTGCTCGGTGTTTTTAAGTTCATTAAAGTATAAAGACATAATTTTAAGAATTAAAGTTAATTTGAAGGATTAGAAGAAACCGCGTGTCTTTAGATATATGATTCCAAAAAAGACACATCAAAATATTGCAACTTTAAGCCCTTGCAAGCCAAGTAAACATGTTCCGTTATCAGTATAAACACCGACCCTCCGTAAACTCTCGAACTCTCATAGTTGTCATTCTCATTGTTAATATCAGCATTGTAAAGCTCCAGCCACGCATAGATCGGTATTTGGCAAAGTTTCCGAGCTGGCTTCACCGAAATACAGCAATCTGATGAGGTCATGAATTATCTTAGAAATGGCAGAACGTTGTGTTCGAAGGATGTCCCGTGCCGAGAATCTTTCGTCTCGTGCCCCGGTTGAAACACCAAACTATCGTGTAAATATAGTGCTAAGTTTCGAACTAGATTATGATACAAGTTCGTTTTCCTTTCCTTGCCAGCCGTAATCTAAACCATGAGAATAACACGAACAAAAAATAACTAACTTTTATTTACTTGTTGTGAGACCAGACTTGGTCAGCAGTAAATGGTATTTCACGTTCTGACAAGTGAACTTACACTGCGTTTCGGCCGCCCAAGTTCTTTCAAACAGAGAGGTTCAAATAGTTTGCGGCTCAGGATAATGCAAACTCTAACTATCCTTGAATCTCCATTGATTCCACAGGCTCTAATATAAATCTAGTGTGTTAACAAAACAGTGCTGACGCTTCGAGTTTTAGATCTTAGTCGGAACACGGTTATTACCCAATTGAAACTGCTCCGTGGAATGGCGAACGTACGATGCGTCAGCACCTTCAAACTTCCGACTGCAAAGACTTCTTAGTTGACCCCAGAACAGCTATGTTGTTCAAAGAGCAGTTCTAATTTTAGTGATAAACCTAGGGTGTCAATTGTTATCTTGAACTATACTGAGTTCTTTAATAGCTTAACATCTTACAAAAAGTATAACTGAACTGGCTTTTATGATGTGGCAATGGGAGATTTGCCTACACTTTCTGATGATGTGTATGAGCACACTTGTTGTAAAACCATCTGTGACATGGGGATTTTTAAAAGTGCTTAGCTTACTCATTTGTTTGTCGACTATTGTATAGTGCATGTTGTCGGCTTAAGTAACAGACAAATACAATTACAGCAGCGTCAACTTAATTCCCGGCGTAAATTGTTACATCTTCGATGTAACGACGATGTTTACAAGGAATCAAACAAAACCTACGGAGGAGGGGATGGACGGTCGGGAAAGACTTGGCCGTGACCCTCCCAGCTCAATTAAGATTACAAGAAATGCACAGGGAGTTCAGTCGTGGCGTTCGCAAAGACAATAAACATTTGCATCTACACGAATATTAATATGGGCTCAACTTTACCTCGTTTGCTACCACTATGTACCTGCGAGTGCTCAAAAAGCCGGATTCACTTATAAACGTCCAATTTCCCTTGATGTCTCCTTTCTTCACCGAACTTCTTCGATCGTTCGTACTCTCCAAGTACGCCGGCCCACAAACCCGCCCCAGTCTCAGACGAGGGCCCGACTCCTTCCGCTCTTTTCTTCTGGGGCCTTGGCCGAGTTTATTTTGCCTCGGGTATTATATTTTGGAGCCTGGGGCCGGCGTCGGAACGATCGAAGAAATTCGGGAAAAGAAAGGGGGGGGGAATCAAGGGAAATTGGCCGATTATGAGTGAATTTATCCTGGGTATCCGGCTTTTTGAACACTCACTGGTACATAGTGGTAGTAAACGAGGTAAAGTTGAGCCCATATTAATACTCACGTAGATGCAAATGTTTATTGTCTTTGCGAACGCCACGATTGAACTCCCTGTGAAAATGCGGCGCTGTAACGTCACCACCCGGGCGGTGATTGTGGGCTCAAGTGAAAGCGCTTTGAAGTTACGAGGGTCAGTTTGAAATGATCTTCGCAACCATACACGCAATGTGTGGCAACGAAAACAAATAATCTCTTTTCTGATGGCCGCTAGTCAGTTTTAAGACAACACACAACGACCATAGTTTGCTGACATCACCGTAAAGATCACATGTGGTAATATGTAAATGATAAATTAACGTTGGCGCGTTTACCTTCGGGTGGAAAAAAACAGAGAGAGGAGCGAACGAGTGAAATCTTTTTTTCCACGAGGAGATAAACTTCATATGCTTCCGCTAACGTGTAATCTTTTTTTATTATATTGATACGAGAGTTTGTTTCTGCCGAAATGAGTGGGAAAAACAAAAAAATGACGTCAGCGATATCTTCAGTAAGCTAAATCCTTTCTCGAACCAAGCAACTCATAGGGCCGGCGCTTATCCTCGAGAATACACCAAAATGTTCAGAAAAATAATAACATTTTTTGTCAGACAAAAAAAATTGGAGGGTTATAACTCGATGCACAAGCATTTTAATCAAAGTATCATTTAAGTGTCAAGTGATAATTATCACAACGTCAGCCGTAGAAAGTAAATCCTATTTTGTTTGTTCTTACTAAATAAGCAAGAACCATTTGTTTCTATATTCTTTCTCGAGCCAAGGGCTCCCATCAGATAGCTGCTTATCCACAGTTTTCATTGTGTTAAGCTGATGAGAGTCTTTGACTCCCCCCGGACAGGACACTAATATATCGCAGGTTAGCCCCTAGCAGAACTTGTACTCATTTATACAGCTAAGTTGACTGAAACAAAGTCAGGTAAAGTGTCTTGATCAAGGACACAACACAGTGAGGATATGGAAAATAAGTCACTCCTATCCCGGATGTAGTATCAAATCATTTTAAAGTAAAACACTCATACTTATATAATAAAAACAAGTACGTAGTATAAGATAATGAAGTGTTTGCTCGGAACGAATTCAAACCTCGATAGATACAAGTTTCCATTTACTACATTGTTCTCGACCTATTCGGTTGAATGAATTAAAATAAATTCTCAACCATAAAACTGCCTATTAGTTATTGGATAAACTTTCATTCTTTGGAATCTTAATTTCGCATTGACTACCGCAAGTAGTAACCAAGCAACGTGTCTGAAAAAGAGGGGGGTGACACGGCATACCAAACTGCTCCCTTATCATTTCTCCAACACCCTTACTCAAGAGAAATGCTTGCTGTGAATAGTACTGGAACTGTCTTAGGAACTATTTTATATTTTAGGCCAGTACTCGTTAAAACCTGCAGTTGATACAATTTGAGTGCTAACAATGTTCTCAGAGTTAATTAACCTTTTCTACATCAGCAAGTTTAACAACATCAAATTTCTCCTTACACACCACTCGCAACACGTCGCACCAGTTGAAAAAAGTTAATTAACAATAATAAAGGGTCATAACTAACTTGAATAAAGAAAAAATCCAAGTGTTAACTTTTTCCCTCACAGAGATGCAAGCGCCAGCGACACCGGTACAGATCCCACAGCTTAACGTATAAACGGTGGAAACAAAATTGCTTCAAAGTGAGCCAGGTCCTTGAAAAGATGGTATTTTAGAGAAAGTGTCGTTGTTTAAATGCGCGGTAGTTAAAAACCTACGCACAGGCTTCTCTCTTCCAACAACTCATATCAAATGCTTTCTTAAAGTAGTCTTTTGGTACAAGACCGACCGAGTAGCCCTGGGGCTCGATGAGAGACCCCACCCACCATCCGTCCTGCAGCTTTTCATAAACGAAGACTAGGTCACCACGAGTAAACTCCAGTTCGTCGTCGGCGTCAGGCTTGCAATCCCATATTGCCATGTACACGCTGGAGTAATCGATTTCCGTGCTTGGCTCGGGTTTCAGCTCCACTGTGGGTGCGGTTGACTGACGAACATTGATCTTGGGCTTTTGCTGGACCGCTGGTTTTGGAGTTGATTTATTTTGGGGGTCCGGTTGGCTTGCGACAGGGGTTTTTTTAGGGGTGAAGGGCGTGGTTCTTGTAGGAACGCCAGGCTTGGGTTTGCGTGGGGGTCGGGTAGGAGAGTTTTCCTCACTCGGTTTAGGACCTGGTCTCTCCGGAGACAAATCTGAAACGAACAAAGAGTAGGAAAATTGATCGAAGGAGCAATACAAGTGTTACCACGCGACACATTGAGGTGCTAAAAGAAAATGATTTTTAGAAGGGAAAATAATATCTTGACAGTTAATCTGTCTATCAAGCTGTCTGTCCATCTGCATGTCTGCGGACTGTTTGTCTGTCTGTCTTCCTGTATCTATGGGCGGATTTCACTGTTTATATACTGAAAAAAAGGCATAAATTCAACTTCCACATTCAAACAAACTAAGTTGAAAATTCTATAGAATGTAGCGCAGTTAGTAATCAGTCAAAGTTTTAGCTTGATACATTGGATACTTTCGGAGAAATGAGCCTTTTAAAACTCCAATGTTCACAGTAGTTGTATAGATTTTAGGCAACTCTTGCCACCCAAAAATAAAATCTTTGTAATTTAACAATTTTCGAAGCCTCGTTTCTCTCAAAGTATTCTGTGTATCGAGCTAAAACTTTCAGTGATTATTCACTTTGCGATACTCTATCGAATTTTGGATTCATTTTAACTCAATGTTGAAGTTTGATTCAGTTTTTGATTTAGTGAAGCAAATGTAAACAATACGTCATACTGAAATCCGCCTATTCGTCGCTTTTATTTCCATTATCAAATAGCCGTTCTGTAAAAGTTGTCAGTTTTATGCGAGGCCCCTAAAAATAGTATCAGCTCATACAGGTACCTTCCAGTTGCTGTAATTCGGCAGCTGTGGGGGGTTCGGGCAGCTCCTCCTCCATCATAGTAGTTGCCGGCTCCTCCGACTTGGATGGAACGCCTCCAGCTACGTCATCATAGATTTCCTGATCTTCTTCCTCCCCCTTTAATTCCTCCACTGCTGGATGAGGTGGCCGGGGCGATGGAAGATCAGGGCCTTTAGAGGATGGTTCCGAAGTACGGGGCGGTGGGAGTTCTGGTGCATTGGAGGGCATCTCGGCGATACGTGGAGGTGGTAACGCAGGCGCCGACGACGAAGGCGAACCCCGTGGCGGTGGAAGAGCTGGGCCAGTAGTAGTTCTTTGCATTTCCGGTGTCCGTGGAGGAGGAAGTGCAGGTGCTGTTGATGATAAATGAGTTTCTGGCGAACGTGGTGGCGGCTGGAATGGTGGTCGAGCGCTCGGAGGCGGTTCTTCAATACGAGGAGCAGACTGCGGGGGAATGGGGGGGTTCTTTGCCTCTGAGCCAACCAGCTCGTACAATTCTTCTTCAGGTTCCTCGGGTTCCTGAGGAGGTGGAGCTGGAGGAGACTTTTGCTGAGGCGCACCGGTAGCTACATCATCGTACAGTTCTTGGTCTTCATCCCCCGCAGTCGCATCAGGAACGGCTACAGTTTGGGGCTGCGATGCAGTAACTTTTTTGTTTTCCTTTGCCTCTTCGCCGACCAGTTCGTACATTTCTTCACCATCCTGACAAAAACAAAACCCTCCCAGTAAGGCATCGGCTTGGCGTCTACTTTGGCTTGCATACCTTCGGGTATACTTATGGGTGGCGTTTCTAGTAAATTACATAGCTTTTGGAGGTAACATTTCAAAAAGTGTCAAAAGATGAACACCAAATAATGGTGGTTAAAAAAAAATTACCTATCTTAATAACCACTTTGCAACCCCGTGATGACGCGCAAATGTCTTTAAAGGATAAATTTTCCACAGTTTGCTGTATCAAAAAAAAAGATTCAAAATTCTGAACGCGTATGGAAGTCAAAGTAGCAGTTCCCTGGGTATCAGAAGTGCCGAGGCCCCATAGTATCTCTTGTACCCAGGATAAAGAAGCAAATCAAAAGTTAACACTTCACGTGGAATCTCACTGAATACGATCAATAGTGTTATTTTCATTGACAGTTTCGTCATCAGTAACAACTTTTTATACTTTGGCCTTGGTGAGATTTATACTAAGTTCATACATTCGAAGCCAGGTTTTACACCACCTGCAAGCAATGGGCAAACAGCCACACGGTAAACTGGTATACTTGCTAATTTGAATTATGCAGACAAAACTTACATTCACCCCTCCTAGAGGTTCCTGTACACTGTCTTTGGTCCCAGGCTCTCCTGGTATAACGTAGTCTTGGGGCTGAGAGGGCTTGGTTTCTTTCATAGCCTCGCTACCAGGCTGAACATCGTCATAGTTGATACTGGAAGTGTCTTCGTCGTTTGAAGAGTCACCTTGTGATAACATTTTCTGAACAGTATTACTTTCTTTCCCTGAAAGCTTTCTAGAAGCTGCTTTCTTAACAGCCTCTAAGCATCTGTCTAGTTCTTCTTTGTTTTCAAAGGAGAACTGAAAGCAAATACAAAATAGATTGGCGTAAGAAATGCTGCACTGACACTACAGTTGCATTAACTTCTTGAAAGTTAAACACAATGTTAAGATAGTAGTACAAAAAGTGTTAAGATATTTTTGTCGATTCGCGAAATCGTGATCAACAATCACCATCAAGTCCAACGGCAACTCGAAACACAACTTTTCTTTCATATGAAATAAATTATTACGAAGTTCGTACGAAGCCCGAGTTAAGTTAATTGGTACCAAAGCACACAGGTATTGAGGATTGACTAAGGGCTTCGAGTTACGGGTTTAGATATCCAATGCAAGGGGATAGGTCGACCACTTTGTCTTGGGAAAGGTTAGAGTGTTTTACACTGCCATTTTTTCTTGTGTTTGGCCTCCCAACCCCCCCCCTCACTCAATACTTGTTAACCAGTTTCTAGTATGAGAAAAATAAACTAAAAGATGTAACTGTTCTTATGGAGAGTTTTTGACCACTGGAACTACCGACTTTACACTGTTACTCTCCATTACCTTGTATGATCTATGGCCCTCTTGCGATAATTCAAACTCATGTTCGTTTTTGTGGCTTGTCACTGACACTTTGTATCCTGACAGGACAATGTTTCCCTTTTGGGAAGGGGCTTTCTCTGTCTTAAAATAATACAGCAAGTAATCTGTAACAACACAGTAACGTTTCTGCCACCTGCTTCCAATGAACATTTTGCCAGACTTTCGATGCTTATTGAGGTACCCTGTAATGAGATACAAACATGAAATGCATACTTACTTCTTATTAAACTTCCAAGAAATGGACACCTAGTTACAACTTCTTTATTTCCAATTTTGTCGAAAAATACTAAGTGCACTACAAAAGGATGAACCTACACTGAACCTTCGGAACACTGATCCGATACTCTAACGACAGAGTTACAAAGTCCAATGTAGAGCTGGTCATGCATGATCATGGGTGGGGTTGTAACATATATTATTTGTAACTGAGTGCATGGGAGTGAATGTTGGATGTGGGAGCAATTGTGTAAATTATGTCTTTCTGCCTAGACTGTGTGTAACGAGTGTGCTTTTACATGCATGCTGTCAGTCTGATCGACCTCATTGAGCTCTGTCCTTTGCAATTCAGTCCATGACTGCAAGTGATCATGAGGTAGCTTGCAAGATGTTATAATATTTAAATTATTTTTATTTTATTAATTGTTATCATTATCATTATGCATGTTGCCCTATGCATTCTACTATAATGAAGAAATGAAGTTTTTTAATGTGCTTGGCCATAGTTAATACACAGACTGGTTAGGAATAGCTGGCAAACCTCAAAAGGAAAATATATAAAGAATGTATACAAAGATGCTTTGTTTTATGTTGAGTGAACCATGACCCTGCACATTCTTTGTTTCAGGTGTTAGTGAGAATATTTTGACTGGCTATATTTGTTAGTTTGCATTTCAAAAGCTTTCGTGTTTTCTGCACGTTGTGCAGGGTCAAGACTAGATAACAAAAGAAAATGGCAAACAAAGTAATACAACAATGCATATGGTTTCCTAACCAGTCCAAATAAATTAACTATGTATGGCTTAATTGGCACAAGGAACCACTGTCAGTATTTACAAGACTTAAGTAGTGTAGTGACATTTTGGATCTAGAGTTCGAAATTATTTTTAAAATAGTGATACTGACACCACTCTATAAAGGCTATAATTATTATTTTTGTAGTTCTTGTTAACTGGCTCAAAAGAACTACTTAATACTTACCCTTAAACATAACATTTTGGATTTCGCTAACCTTGACCTTCTCAAATAAGTGAGCAAGGTTAGCACTTAGGCTTGCATCCTTTTGACTATCTGTCTCGCAAACCTCGTATGTTTCCTGCTGTTCATCTGAGATACTTGACTCTTCCCCTATTAAGGGAGGGTGCATACAGCATTCAAAGTAGAGAAAATACAGTACAACTGATTCACTTGTTTAGCTATTCTTGGGAAGCAAGTTATTTGAATACAATAATACACTTTTAAGGCAAACTCATCCACTTTAGTTTTAATTTTTTCAAAAAAATCACTTTGTCATGTTCTTTTAAAAATTTCAGTGCAGCCAGTGCACAAGTAACTTTATCTGGATTAGTGCTTCTTCAATTGAATGTGATCTTACTTGCAATTGGTAACAAAATACAATCAAAAAATGAACTTGCATGATCATGAAAAATAAAAATATGCAACAAAATACAATACACTGATACACAAGTGCTCCCAAATGGGGGTTTTCAGCACCTGTTTACAATTAACTAACATCATGGGGGCTTTAATTGGTATTGAGGTTCGTAGACAGTCAGCTATATTTTCCATGGCTCACTTCGATTTTCAGACAGAGTTGCCCTCAGCTGAAAGATGAAAGGCTACAACATCGAGATCTGACTAACTGACTAAAAAATGAACTTGCATGATCATGAAAAATAAAAATATGCAACAAAATACAATACACTGATACACAAGTGCTCCCAAATGGGGGTTTTCAGCACCTGTTTACAATTAACTAACATCATGGGGGCTTTAATTGGTATTGAGGTTCGTAGACAGTCAGCTATATTTTCCATGGCTCACTTCGATTTTCAGACAGAGTTGCCCTCAGCTGAAAGATGAAAGGCTACAACATCGAGATCTGAGTAACGGGGACTAAAAGGGATAAGCTGACCTTTCTTCTGGGCTCCTTCTGATACAACTTCATAATCTTCCTGTTCTGGCTCTGCATAATTTTCCTCTTCAATAGGCTCAGTTTTCTTTCCTACTGGTTTGTCCACAGCTTCTGACTTTCCTTTTTCCTCATCTCCCATTATCTCATAATTCTCTTCTTGCACAGTTTGGTCTGACACTGTTAGTGATAGAATAAAACAATACTAATTATAACTGTCACAGTGACATGTGGTAACAGCTACTGGTCATAATTCCATCAATCAACTTACCAATTTTGCTCTTCTTTGTATATATAGGAACCAACTAGTTTACTATATATAATTGCCAATGCTTTATTCTGATTGAGTGATATATCAACAGTAATCATAGTTAAGTAGCAAAACCAAATAGATTTTAAAATTTTCTTATTTTAATCATTTATCTTTAATTTTTTTATTTTCTTATAAAATAATTAAAACCATTAATTGGTACCATCAAACATGCACTGACAGTGATGAATTGACACAATTAACCTACAATTTGGCCACGTATTCAAACAGCTCTAATTGAAACTTTACTAGAATTGAATGAATGCAGTTTCCAAGTAAATCAGGATTTATATTTGCATGGGCAAGAGTAACTGAATTTCTTATTTTACTCAAGCTATCATTTGCACTATGGTACCTGCAAGGTCATAAGTTCATAGAAGATAAAGAATAATATGTAAGGTCTCTGTCAGGGCTAAATCACATGATTTTGGCTATCATTGGCAGGGATATCCATACTCATGTAATTGAAAGGCCTAAATAATGCAAAAATGATTTGACTTTTGATGAAGCATGTCCCTATTTTGTCCCTATTATTACCTCTTTAACCAAGGTTGTTGAGAGAAGTTAGCACTTCATACAAAGTCAGTAACACTGTTTTGCACTAGCCCTTTACTATTAAAGCCTATCTGCCTTATGCATAATTATACCTGATTTGGTAACATCATCATAATCTTCTTGCTGATCTGTATCATGGTCAGTTTGTTTGACATCATCATAGATTTCTTGTTCTTCATCACCTACATTCTTCGGTGGTCTGGGTGGAGGTTGACTCTCCTCTTCACTGACAAGCTGATACTTGTTTTTCAAGGCTTGAAACCTCTCTTGTAGTTTCAGGCGTTGTCTTTCAGCTTCATTGGACAAGTTTTCCTTTTGGAGTGTTACTGAGAAATAGACTTCTGCATCTACATGGTTATAAATCTTAAAATTAAAAAAACTGAAAATAATCCAAAATTGAAAACCTTCCATAAAATATGCAAAACTTAATATGCTAGTCAATCGACTCATAACATATATAATTGGTAAAATCAATAAAATTGATACTAACTATGGATTGAAAATTCAATAAAATTAATGTTTATTTCTCACATCTTTTTCTTTGTCAATTTTTGATGATTTCCCATAAAATCAAATGATTTTATCAATTTTATGGAATACTTAACAATTATTCTCAGAAGCCGAGATGAATAGTGGTAGAATATTCACCGAGATGCGTGAATATTCTAAAAGCCACTATTCACCAAGATTGAAGAGAATAATTGTTTTAGTATATACAAACAAGGTGATTTTAAGAAAAATTCAACAACTTTTAACTTTTTCCAATTGTTTTAATTTATGCACGCGCCAAAACTAGCGACTCGCTTCCATGCTGCTGAACTCATGCATGTAAATTAATTAATGCAATAGAGTCAAACGACTTACAGTTCACACAAAGAATCTCAGCCTAGAGAAAGTTTTTAAAGAGTTCCTTGCCAAAGAACGTGGGCAAGGTGAATGACAATTGCTAAAGAATCGTCACGTCGATTAACAATTACGATTAACTGACCAAAAATCACTTGAAATGACGGCTCATGAAATTGTGCCATGTGCTTACTGGAAAGGCTGCATTGCAGTAGTAACATTTTGATTTTCTTGAATGGAAACTTTTTTAAACTGAGTGAGACATGGGACTTTAATACAGTCGATTGTTGGATGAAATTTGTCTGTGACTGTAAGGCTTGAGAGTTTTGGTGAGTGAGAGTCACAATAGTGGTGAAGTTTGAAGACATTGTCACAAAACTGCTCAAAGGTCGATCAGCCGATCGCTCAATGAAAGAAATCATGCCTTCAACTCTTTTGTGGCCTCAAACTGCAAACCTTGAGATAGCGGTTCATTGCATCTTGAGCTTAAGTGATTTGTTGTTTGACTCGTTTCTCAAATATCAATTAACAGCTCATCTCTTAAGAAGTGGTCAATGGTGGACTTTATCGACACCAAATTCACTTTGCTGTAAAAACAACCGTCATGCATGCTTATGAGCAGACAGGTAAAACTTTCTCAAACATTTATTCATTTTGAACTGTTGTACTCACGTCTTGAAATTTTACTAGAAATTCTATTGTGCAAACCAATATATAAAGAAGCAAAGCATAAACATTTATTTGCCGCCGTGATTTTAAAGAGCACCATTTGTTTGTTTGAAAAGTCTTAAACATTGTCATTGCTTTATATTTTGAAAGCATATTTTGTTGCTTTCTTGGTATTTTCTGGAATTGCAATTATCTGTATTTGCAAAATTTCATCATATGTGACAGTTGCAAAGTGGGAATTTTCCCCTGCCATTTTGACACAAAGATTATCCCGAATGGATAATGCTCAATAGCTGGAGGTAGCGAACCAATCAAATTTCGCCATTTAAAGTGCATATGAAGGGAAAATTTTATTACCTCAGTGGATAGACCTTGCTTAATGAGGAATAGCGGTGAAAATTTTTTGTCAAAATCTTTTATG
>JAOBRD020628144.1:0-15411 GCA_027575215.2 Hydrozoanthus sils
AGACAGAGACAGAGACAGAGACAGAGACAGAGACAGAGACAGAGAGAGAGAGAGAGAGAGAGAGAGAGAGAGAGAGAGAGAGAGAGAGACAGAGACAGAGGCAGAGAGAGAGATTACGTTTTTGAAACCATTCAATAAAACAGCACAAAAAGGTATAAATAGCAAGATACCAAGTGGTTGAAATATCAATATTAGTGCTGTGTTTTTGCCAGTTCACTCTTCGTTGTTAACTTGTTTTTGAAAGGTTTATTCTTGACCATTTAATAATCTTTATACTTATGCTTGCAATTTCTACATACATTGGCTAGCTGTATAGTTTAACAGTAGTTAACAAATAATTAAATCAAGACAAGTAGACACATCGCAACAATTGATAATTGTTAGGTCTAAAACTAAACTTACGTCTCTAGTTACAAGTTATTTAGCACCGACACCGACTAAACTCTTCATTGATCCTGCTGAGAAGGTAGTAAAACACCACGGTACCTAAAGACATTCACAGGCAAAACTTTTACAATTGAATTTACAAGTATCCAAGCACAACTGGATTTTGAAGTTTTCGACTTATACACGATAGGAAGCCTTTTAATGTTACAGCAAACAAGTTTAAACTGCCCTTAATTAGCTAGTACATACGTTTTCTTGTTTAGGTTGCGGTAATTATAACGGACGGACACGGAGAACAATTTTACGAAAAAAATGAGGTCTACCAAATAGAGAAGGCAGCACATGAGCTTCGAAAATCTGCTAGGGTTGTTGGTCTTCTTGTTCCAAACGTTAAGGGAACTCAAGAAGGTAGAGCGCTTGAAACGTTTGTCTCTGAACCAGGTGATGCCGTGATACCAAAAGACTTCAATCGTGAAAAACCTGATGACATCGCGAAGCAGCTTGCATTCCGTATTCTACGGTTGGTCTCGCCAGGTGAGGCAATATTTTAATTCTGGAGATGTAGCCAGTATGATATTATAATACTGATGATGATGTCTGAAAGCCAACTAAATTAACATTTCAAGTTCATGAATTCGAGATAGAATTATCTCCGAAAACTCTTGGGCTAATTATGTTGACAATTTCCAATTTAAAATCCTTAAAATTTAATCAGAATTTTAAAACCAAAAGTATTGGGAAAAAAAAGGTTCATCTACCTTGAGTTCACCTTTTGTGTTATTTGGGCACGATTAGAGGTGTTTTCGAGGAATTTTTTGCGATCGTAGTTGAACAGCAATGGCAAAAACTCCCTGAAAAAAAAACACCTCCGATCGCGACCAAAATATACACAAGATACAAACACAAGTTAAACTCAAGAAAAGTGAATTTTATTCCCAATATTTTCAGCTTCAAATTTTGACTAAATTCATAAGACTTTGTATGGTAAATTGTCATTATTTAAAATCATTAAATTAGACTTGCTACAAGCTTGGGGTACCTGTGGCTAAACCAACAATTCCTTCTTGAATTCTATTTGCAAATCTAGCAAGCTCGAATGAAGAATGCCATTAAGCTTAAATCGAAAAGAATAGTTTCTAGTTCTTTTGTTTTCCCGGTGTTGAAATGTTGTTGGAGTTTCAGATCAAAATCTTACTCTTTAGGAACTAGCGGTTTGAAAAAGCTTGAAAAACTTCTGTTTTGTTGTTACGTGGCATCTGTAAAGAGAAACAAATTTGGCCAGTGATGTGGCATTATGAAAGTATTGTCAGCAAGGTTTAGGCAAATATAAAGGAGGAAATTTGTCTTAAGCCATAACGAATGCCAACTATTTATTTACTCCAAACTAAAGTTTGCAGCATGTCCTTGTCTCCTGCGCATAAAGAAGAGAACAAAACATTTTAAATTTCAACACCATTGGTCTCTATATACTTGAAAAAAGTTTAAAAATCTATTACTATGTGAAATTATTTCCGTACACAAAATAAATGTGTTAATTCTGTTTCGATATTATTAAAAGTGTCTGTCCGAAAAAACCAGGCATGTGACAAAACATGGGGGTAGGCAGCTTCTCATATTTTCTTGCTGTAAGATTCCCTTGCCCAACTGACAATCAAGGTAACATTCTTTTTTCAATTGCCTTAATTGGTTTCGAATTAGACCACACCCTTGGTTTTCCCCCATTACCCTTTCTGAATGTGGCTATTTTTTTAACAAACTTTAACTACTCACAACTCCAAAGCGACGGCATGCTGAGGCATAATTTCTTGGTAAGTTATAAAATGACCTTTATACAAACGAATGCATACTAGTATGAATATTGTGAAAGTTCCGTTTAGTATTTATAGCTTCGGGAAGATAGCAAGGTTTCTGACTTTGCGAAATACGGCAAAAGTAGACATTTGAAGACGAATATTTCTAAACCGCTCGAGTTGACATGGATAAGTTAATGATTGCAGTGAACTCACCTGATACTGGATTACAATTTAAACGAGTCGTAAATTTCTGCCAGTGATAATTAAATTTTTGACAGCTCTGTCTTTCTAGCACTCGCGTCCCCTTCGACACATTCAGCTCGCATTTTCTTCTTGTGCTTTCCGCCACTCTCTCCTTTTATTTTTTTTCTTTTACGCTAATAAAAACCCCTTGGGAATGTCTGTGTAACCTTTGTTGTCAAAATTACTTGTTTAAGACCGTTGATCACAATTCCTTGTACACCAAAGACGATTTAAAACTGCAGAATGGTGGCAAGTGAAGTGGTTCTTGTACGGATGGACATCTCGATCTCTTTGTTGCCTAAAATAAGACAGCAATGTATCCCTCTCATCTAGTATCGCGGCTTGAATATTGCAATTATCCATTATCAAAAAATTTCACTGAAATATTTGCTGCAGTAATCGATAGAATTAAGTAACGTGCAGGGCCATTTTGTAAATAACAAGGCTTAGTAGCCTGGCAGAATCACAAAAAACTTCCTGACTGGCGGACTGGAGAGGGTTTTGCGCAAAGCTGTCAGAATAAGTGTTTTTAATGATAAAAATTCGAAATTTAAGACATTTTCTTTTCTGTTCACAGTTGGAAGAAATGAGAAAGCACTGCTATTTTGTAAAGGATATGTCAATAATTTCAAAGAATGTCCGTTTTCTCTGCGACCACAGGCCAAGAGATCGAATACTCGATGACTTCGATGAAATACAAAAAAAAAACAAAAAAAAACAAAAAAAAAATCCAGTGATCTACAATGAAATTACCGTATTATCTCTAAAATGAAGGTATATATAAATATGATCGGGATTGAAGTATTATGGTAACAAGTAATAATCTTGCTTGAAAGTATTTATTTCACCTGTGGTTACCCCTACTAGATATGACAATATTAACTTTGTTATCATTATCATCATCATCGTTCTTCTTCTTCTTCTTCTTCTTCTTCTTCTTCTTCTTCTTCTTCTTCTTCTTCTTCTTTTTATTATTATTTTTATTATTATAAGAATAAATTCTACTATTTTATTTTTTGTATATTATTATTATTATTATTTTTATAATTACTACATACATATCCGGGGTTTCTGGTTTTCCGTAAACTCCACCCATTTTGCAATTTCAGGTTCAAATGAAAATCTTTACTATCTGGTGCAGTTTAATTTACTGTACATTTCAAGGTCGAATGGGAAATTTTGATTGGCAGTTCAGTTGGAGCTGTTGAAGTAGGTTTATAGCAAAATTAATTTAACACACGAGAATCTTTATATCACTCTTACACTTTACGGTTTTATCACTGAATGTGTTGCGCGCTTTCGGAGTAGAGGAGCAAAATGTGCCATGGAGCTACCAAAAAGTTTCCAGCGGCGAAAACTAAGTTCCTTTGTTGAGCTGCAAAAAAGATATTAGTAAATACCTGAGGTCACTTTGTGCCACTGGCGCACGGAGACGAGCTGGACAGTATGACTGTTACAAAAGTCGATCTGATTCCGAACAAAGCTGGTTTGTTTATCGTAAGTGAAAAGGAAATGTACCATATGTCCTCTTCACAGAGACTACTAACTGACTACAGATTAAATTGGCCTGGCGATGAACAGCCCGTTGTAGCTATCCCTTTCTTGAAAAGAGAAATCCAAGGACAAGCGAGAAAGCAAAATTGTGAAGAGTTACAAAACAAAAGTCTGAAGAAATTCTTCCGTCGCTCTCTCGATTGACGACGGTAAGAACATTTATAACATCGTGTAACTTTACGAGGAACCACAAAAATTGATCAGTAGTTGTCTTTATTTATGAGACAATAATCGTGAGAGTACCAGGCGTTTTTGAGACAAAAAGGGGGGAGGAATTTTTTTTCAACACCTTCTGGAGGTCGAGCAGGCAAGACCGTCGTAGGCGCGGGCTTTCCTGGATAACTGGGAAACGCTTCAATGCTGAAAATTTGAGCTTGTACTGCTTCCTTATTGCAGTATGATGCTACGAACATTTATTAAAGCATCAAATTCAAGTAAAAACATAAATTAACCTAGAAGGCTTTAGGTAAAAAATACTTGCAACAAGGTAAGAGGAGGGGAGAGATCAATCTGATCCCTTCCCCCTTTCTATTTTCAACACAATTCACCCAATTGACCTACCCTATCCAGACTGGGATTTTTGAAGCAACTAGGAACTGGGGGACGGGGGGGCAGACAGTACCGCGGCCTATAACTCTAGAACGATAAAAGATATGGGAGCCAAACTTGGGGTTTAGGTAAGGTTTCATGAAAGAAAAAAAAATGTTTGTAGTTTGCTCGAAGTGAAACGTCATTGTGACATCAGCTTGTTATGCAATAAAATTACGATGCATGCACTCAGTGGTTAACAAGACAATTGATCTGAGTTTTGTTGCCATGGAAACAAATGCATAATAAGCGAATATTGGCGAGTTTGGACTCCTTAGCTTTTTGAAAACTTATTCAATAAAATAACTTTTTATACTACTATAAGTTTAAAAAAATAAAATGCTAGATATATAATAAAATATGTGGCTTTCGCTGATTTTTTCACCAAACTTAAAATTTGAAAGCAAAATCAAACTTTTGCGATTCACATTGATGACGTCATCAAAAAACATTTACAAACAAAAAAAGGCTGCGCTCAGGCTTGTGAAAAGCTGTTAGTTGGCCAAAAAAAAACAAGTGAGAGGGGGGGGGTCTAATTGACCTCCCCCAGGGCCACTCACGCCTTTAGGTTTAGTATCATGACTAGCAGAGATACGCTAACAAACGTCATTGTATGATCATAGCATCGTTGTGCCCAACAAGAGTCGAGAGAAAGACTAAAATGATCGCAGTGAATGAAAAATACAAAGTGGGACAAATTGATTTGTTTTATTTTGATAAGTATTTTATCGAATTTTAAAAAATGCATTTTTTTACGAGGGGAAAGGGAGGGAGGGGGAGGGGGGGGCGGTGTCTCGGACACCAGCCAACGCCCGCCTCCCTCGGTTATTCCCAAGCATGGTGCCGGAAAATGTGGAACAGACTTAGCTCTATAGTTTGTGTTCCGCTGTCAAGTGACACGTGAAAACACAAGCTTGCAACCCTCCAGAACTTTTTTTCCGCCGAATCATTTGTCCTACATGATGTAAACTATGTAGTATACTCCCCTAGCTCCACGACTGGAAAGACATAGCTAAACGTTTTGTAACCCTCTAGATGACCCTTTATGCAAGTACGTTTATCACCTGAACGTATAAGAATGAAATACTTGATTAGAAGCCAGCTGCAGAGTACAGCAATAATCTATTCAGTTACGTTCCATTTTCATTTGCCTTCCTAAAGTACCGATTAAGGGACGGGTGGGAGGGGATGGAAGGCATAAGCAATGAGTCGGACCGAATCAAGTTACTGAATCAAAACCAAACAATTAAAACCATTAACGGAAACTCCAGTTTGGGTTTAATTTGCTAAAGTCGATACACTATATACTGAATATCGTGCTTGGTTTTTTTATATCTTAAGCAAAGAGTTGGCAATTGAAGCTAAATAAATGGGAGGGTTATATTTCAGGGTAATATCGTCGAGGGGAACCCTAGGAATGTCACAATAGTTTGGCAGCGGGGCTGACACGAAAACGCGTGGATTACTAACAAGACTTTACTTTGATTTAAGATCAAATTGAAACAGACCTTTTTGCATAATTCAATCCAAATGTAGATCTTATCTTTATGGATCAATATTTCTTATTTTAAAATTGAGCAATACACTAGCAAAAAATTCTTCCCAGTCTACCGTTACCACATTACCGTGATTCTGCCAGGTTGCTAAGCCACAATGTTTACAAAAATGGCAGGACACGTTCCTTTTCTATCGACTTCTTTAGTATTTATCAGTAAAAGTTGGATGGCAACATTCAAGCCGTGATACTAGATTAGAGGGACAGACTGCAATCTTATATTTCAGGAAACGAAGAGATCGACATGAAGATCGAAGAACCGTTTCACTTCCCATCATTCTGCAGTTTTAAATCGTCTTTGGTGTACAAGGAATTGTGATCAATGGTCTTAAACAAGTAATTTTGACAACAACGGTTACGCAGACATTCCCAAGGGGTTTTTATTGGCGTAAGAGAAAAAAAATAAAAGGATAGAGTGGCGGAAAGCACAAGAAGAAAATGCGAGCTGAATGTGTCGAAGGGGACGCGAGTGCTAGAAAGACAGAGCTGTCAAAATATTAATTATCGCTGGCCTAATTTTACAAGTCGTTTAAATTGTTATCCAGTATCAGGTGAGTTCGCTGCAATCATTAACTTATTCATATCGACCCGAGCGGTTTAGAAATATTTGTCTTAAAATGTCTACTTTTGCCGTATTTCGCAAAGTCAGAATTCTTGCTATCTTGCCAAAGCTGTAAACGGAACTTTCACAATATTTATTCTAGTATGTATTTCTTTGTATAAGGATCATATTATAACTTACCAAGAAATTATGCCTCAGCATGCAGTCGCTTTGGAGTTGCGAGTAGTTAAATTTCGTCAAAAAATAGTCATATTCAGGGGGGATAATTGGGGAAAACCAGGGGGTAGTCTAATTCAAAACCAAATAAGTCAATTGAAAAATGAATGTTACCTTGAGTATCAGTTGGGTAAGGGTATCTTACAGCAAAAACATGATGAGAATCGGCTGATTTCATCTTTCGAGATTTTTCAATTTTGCATGGTTTTCTCTGACAATCACTCTTAAGTATATATTTCTCTACATGTACATTTATGTCAGTTGTACTATGTGGCATAATGAAGATCGATTGAGTGTCTAATTGCCTGCAGCCAATCAGAATCAAGAGTTAGCTACACAAATGCATGGGTAATGACGGAATCGGATATGCTGAATCGGATATTACTTTTTTTATATGTATGCTTAAACACATTTACAACAAGTTTACTCCAACTAACTCAGTTAATGTCTTGTTCCAGGCACAGCAAAGGAAGTCAAGGACTCCAGTGCCTGAACAAAAGAATTGACACGTTTAAAAGAATAAAACGGGTGTAAAAGTAGCATAGAGAAATAAAATTGCGTTCTCAGGCATAATAAAGTGCGTTTTAATTGAGTGTCGCCATGGTAACAAGGCTTTTATGTTGCAATAAGTAAGTGAAACAGAATTTTATAAACCAAAAAGATGAAAACAAATAATATTTAAGAGGCGTACTCTGTAAGATTTGAGCAATTTTGAAAGGTCGCGGCCACGGTACCTCACCGATTTGGCTGAAATTTTGCATGCAGTCTTGCTCTGGGGTTCTAACTACGGAATGGAAGTTTTAAAGTTCTATTTTATTTTAGTTTGTACATTCCGAACTTGATCGGTTTGTGGTCGTCCTCGAAAGGGAGCCAACATGGCGGTTCAAAGTACTTCTTGTCGATCTTCGTTCCACCTTGCCATAACTTTTCCCCAAAAACCAATAATACCATTTTAAAGAAACATCTTTGTATTCACATTCTTTGTCAGGAAGTTCTCTGAAATAAAAGGTTTTGGTCATGAACGAGCGAAAAGTTGTGGTATACTTCCAACGTTATTATTGAGACACATAAATCTACAGCAAATCGAAAGCTCAACATCTCCCATGTTATGTCGATTGACAATTTACTATTAATACTAACTGTAGATCTTTTATAGCTGGTTTGATATAACAAATAAAAAAATGGGCAACCTCTTCACAACGAGAACAAAATATTTTTGAAGTTGCTAAGGTTTGGCCATTGTTCGACTGTTTTCCACTTCTACTGTTGACCACCTGTCCCGTTTTAAACAACAATAGCGACTAGTTTTAACACAACTGTCTTTTACTCAATAGTTTTTGCCATGCTTGTCGCATGCAACACACTTTACACGTAAAACTGCTGACCCTAAACAACCCAATCAACATCCCCCTTTTCAAAGAAACTATTACTATCTTAATATGTTTTGTAAGATGGAAAAAACAATAACAGCTGATAACAGAAGCAGTAAAGTTAACGGGAAAAAAACGTTTTTCTTCGTAATGTCCAGAACTAGCTATTTTACAGTCAAAGGTCTAGCTTTTTAGGTGGTTGAATCAGTAGACCGTATCAAGATATCTTCACTGTACTCTGAATTTGTGGTGGCATATTCACAGCCGGGCTATCTGCGGTATCCACTGGAGTTTCTGTGATGGTCTGTTCAGCTGTTGGAGGTGTCTCTTGTTCCGCTGAGGAGTGGTTATCTGAAATCAAAGTGGGTTCTGTTTCGCCGGACCAATCCATTACGCGTTTTACGATCGTGGTGTTATCTCCTTTGCAACTTCTCCATGCTTCCACTTTTCACCGCAATTTTGGTCGCCTGGCTTACGGTACACGAATTGTCCAGGCACCAGTGGCACTTGTTCCTTTCTGGCAGTTTTGTAATAAGAAGCTTTGGCTTTAGCTCTTCTGTTAAGATGTTCATCATGCACAACTGTTACTGGTGGCACCGACTAGCATAATAATAACTCAGAGGTAGGCAACACTGACTTTGTTCAGAGGCAAAGAAAACTTTTTGCTGGAGAGTAGGTCATGCCTTTAGATGGTGCATATCTATGCTCTAGAAGACCAGTTAGCAAATCAGACTTCTTCAACATCTTCTTAGCTTCTTTTATAGCAGACTCGGCTTTACCTGTGGCTCTCGCATAATACGATGATCGGGTGATCATCGTATCATAGGACTTGGCAAAATTTGTAAACTCTTGAGAGACGTATTGAGGGCCATTGTCGGTCAGGAATTTATCTGGAACACCGTAGCGTGCGAAGTGCGTCTTTCTGACCGATACAACATGTCTAGCCGTTATGTCGTTGTTCAACAGGTCAAATTTAAACCAGTCACTGTAGTGGTCCACTGTTACAGCATACCACTGTCCTCCTTGCTTAAATAGATCTTGTGATATAAACTTCCATGGTCCTTGTGTAATTTCATAAGACAACATGGGTTCTTTCGGTAGAGCTGTACTATAGCTAACACACACAAAGCAGCTAGCACTTACTTGGAGAATTTCTGCAGTCATTCCAGGCCAGTACAGTACCTCACGTGCTCGACGCACCATACTTTCACCTCCCTGGTGTCCTTGGTGGATACTGTAACTTCAACGGTATGACTACCCTATGGGACTTGTAGAGCACCCCATGGTACACTGCTAATTCATCCCGCAATGGATAATAATGGCGGAGTGCTGTCGGAACATGGGATTGGTCACCAGGCCACCCACGAGCCACAAACTCACACAAAGCAGACAGCACAGGATAAGCTTTTGTTGCTGCTTTGATTCTTTCTAGAGTACTTGGACGCATTTCAGGTGAATTCAGCTCTACGGTTTCAAGTTCTGATCTGAATAAATCGTAGATATTCCCTGTACAGCACTGAAAAATTTGCTTTTGTGGATCAAAGGGTGTATGCTGACGTAGGGCGGCTCTTGACAGAGTCTCTGTCAAGTACATGTATTTGCCCCGCTTGTACACTACCGTGAACTTGAATGGTTGAAGTTCAAGCATCGTACGTTGCAACCGCTTTGGCGCTATACTTAAAGGCTTTTTAAAGATAGTTTCTAAGGGTTGGTGGTCGGAGTGTACCACGATATCTTGCTTCCCAGAGAGGTACTGGTAGAACTTGGTACATGCAACTTTGATGGCCAAACATTCCTTTTCAATAGAGGCATAGTTGATTTCAGTCGCCGACAAAGTGGAGCTTGTAAATGCCACGGGTCGCCCCTTTTGTAACAATGCTCCTCCCAGGCCTGTTTCACTCGCGTCAACTTGTAATACACAGGGCTTGTTCACGTCACAGAACTTTAAAGTTGTGGCATTAGCAATTACAGCTTTGGCTTTTTTAAAAGCTTCATCATGCTGTGAAGACCACGTCCAAATGGTATGGACGTGTGTCAGTTCTGTAAGTGGCTTCACAATTTCTGCAAGATTTGTTGTAGAGGGAGAAAGATAGTTGCACATTCCCAGAAACCGCTGAACACCTTAACCATCTCGGGATGGGCTCATTTCAGCTGTGGCTTGGACACGATCAGAATGTGGAGAAATTCCATTACTGTTGATGAGATGTCCCATCCAGGTCACTTGCTTGACTTTGAATTGAAGTTTCTAGGGATTTAATTTGAGGTTGACTTCCCTGCAGCGAAACATTAAGTTCCATAAGTGTTTATCATGCTCTTTTTTTGCCTCCTCCATCATTTCTCCACTTCCAAAAACTAAGATATCATCTGCCTTGTTCACAACATCGTTCAAGCCCTCTAGTGCTTCATGCTGTCTTCGTTGATACTCTTCGGGCCCTAAACTTACACCAAAATAATTGCAGCGGAGCCAGAGATACCGTCCAATTGGTGTGTGCATAGTTGTCAAAATTGAGGAGCTCTCATCTAATACAATGTTAGTGAAACCTCTGTAAACATCCACACAGGAAAATATTTTTGCTTTGTTTCACTTTGGCAGGAGTTCATCAACAGTTGGAATAGGGTATTTTGGGACCTCAATAGCATCTCTGATGGTCTGGCTAGGATCTATACACACCCGAATACTACCATCAGGTTTTTCTCTATAGACACTGTTAGAGATCCACGCTGTTTGTTCACAATCTTTCTTCAAGATACCCTGCTTTTCAAGGTATCTTATTGCCTCTGCTACTTTTGCCTTTTTGACAACAGGACACCGATGGGGATGAGCTTGAACGGGGGTCACGTTAGGGTTCATGGAGATGTGCAAGGATGGGCCCAAAGTTCCTAACTCCGTGTGAACATCTTGAAAAACATCTAGGACTATGTCCTTGGTCAGCTTTCCCCACGGAACAGGGGTATGGGAAACATTAAGCTGGTTGACATTATCCACTACTGGCTTCAGGTCCTTCTCACTAACAGCTACATCATGACAGGAGTCGTACTACTTTGTAAGTTCGACTCACCTGTTTTGCTGCCCGTTGGGAATTTGACACAACTTGGCACACAGCTATATTCTCATCGATTGGGACACAAGGACCTGACAGGGTGCTATCCTTTATCTCAATCAAATCCAGCTTAAATTAGTCTGATCCACTAAAAATGGGTGGTTGTGATCCTATTGTTTCTTTGCTTAATAACTGAAACTGAAGAGTGTTAAACTGTCCTTGTGTTTCACAGACTAACTCAACTTACCCAACAGCTGTGATAATACCTCCTCCACAGGTACGCAGAGTAGCACGAGATGACCGGATCAATGAGCTGACATCAAATCCAGCAGGACACATATTCCACAGATCATTTACTGCCAGAGTGTTGGTCGTTGAGGCTGTGTCCAATTTAAATGTTTTCCAAACAAAAACATTATTAGCAGCTGATAATTTAAGTGCAGCAAAGACTCACAGATTGAGTGTTTACGGTAAACAAATCATAGCTCACAAGATTCAGACTCATCCACAGCATTCACATTCTGAGGTTTGCTCAGACATTTCTTGGTAACGTGCCCTTCTTTGCCACAATTTCTACACACATACTTCAATAAAACTGCGCAGCACTTTTCACGAGGGTGACTTGGGTTGGCACAAGAATAATTACATTCATTTTTGTGCAACCTTTGCTCTGGTTATCACTTTGATACTGACGACCCTTTCCTTTTACACGGGAATTTTGTCGGTCCAGTTAACTTGCTCTTGATTTCTGAAGTCATAAATTACTTTGCCTCCCTTGAGGATTCGTAATTCTTGGCTATTTCAACAATAGCGCGAAACGCAAAAATTTTTCCTTCCTTATCTCGATGATCGTTAGTATTTAATTTCCCTTTTTAAAGCTTCATCTACTAACCCTGCAACCTGTCCCGAAAGGCTTGATCCTCAAAATCTTCATATTAACAATATTTAGCTCGCTCGACGACTCGGCATTCCCACAAACTAATTGACTCTCCTTCGGCTTGAAACATGCGACCCATTTTTGTTCGCTCAGCTTGAACACAAACGCTGCCGCCAAATCGTTCAATGAGAGTATATAGAACTTTCACTGGTTTATTAGCATCTGCCTCCGATAAACCGAGTGTTTTGTTACTTGGGTTTATCAGCCTTTTCATCTTTGGTTGCAATGTTGCTCGCAATGTCCTTATACAAAGTTAAGACCCGGCTTTTCCACTGAGCCGCTCCGTCCTTGCTTCCTGTGTCATATTTACATCCCGCTTTCGGAGAAAACCAACCCATAACGGTACAGTATTCGATATAGTCTAAAATAAAACAATCTAAAGCTTCTCTTTCATCTAACCTCTCTTGCATTTGAGGAACTGGAAAACCGCCCAGTGCCATAATGAAAACAAATCTGACAACAAAATGGCAGGAACTGAAGAACTGAAATTGATCAAAAGATCTGATCACTCTATAAATTACGATACAGGTGAAGCACAGCAATCACAATGTTCAGTTAGCTTCGGGCGCGTGTTCGCTCACTTCTGACATCATGTTGACCACATGTCCCGTGTTAAACAACAATAGCGACTAGTTTTAACACAACTGTTTACAAGTTGAGTGTAAGTTCTGCTAACCAGTCGGTCTGGGTTCTTCTTATTCCAATTTTTTTTAAAACAAAAAATTTGGTCTCTTGATAAATTTCCCTTTTTACCTCATTGTTGACGTAAGTCATCGATGAGGTTTAGGAGTGAAGCGAAATAATTAAATGCACATCACTCGCGTTAACTTTTAATCGAGATATTATGTTATGCATTAAGTTTACCGCTGACATGAACGAGTGAATTCAAGATGGCTGCCGGGTGGCCGTACACGGTTACAGCGAGGTATAGCGACGAGTTTCTCTAGCTACAACTGTAGTTTTTTAGCTTTGGTTTACAGTGTTTTTATATGACTTTTCGGAAACGGTTTGCGAAGTTTGCTTTGAATTAATTTTCTGAACGGTGGGAAGTTCGTTTTCTGAAGATGGGAATTTACAAAACAAGGAACCTTACCACTATACAGAGCTGTCAACTCACCTGCATTGAGCGGGTGTCACAAGATTTCAAGCGTCGTCACCCGCTCACCCACATGTTAGTCGAACTCACCCGGTTTTCCAATGTTTTCTAAATTAACGTCTTAGATTTCTGATATATTCTATTTGATAATTACTCTAGAAGGTAATCAAGTCTTGCGTATATTTTTTCCATTTGTTCACTCCTGAACTGCACCGGTGAAAGGTCGCGTGAAAGGAACACACGCTCCAGCGCGCTCAATAATCCTTTCATAGTAATAAAATTGCGAAAGTTTTGGCGCGAATTCTAGATATGTCGTTCCATGCGAATTGCGCGCGAGACTTTGTAATTGGCTACAAGAACCAAGGGAAATGAAACAGCAAGGCGACAAAGCTTGGCTTACGTCGCGCGAAAGCTTTCCTTTATCTGTCTTTTCAAACAAAATACCTTCGCTTGTGGGTTTCAATCTATGCTCTTCAAAAAGAATTCCTTGACTGTTTGACACTTGAATTTCCAGCCATTGTCGACAAGATTAATAAAGAGAATGTCTTTTGTCCATACACTGTTATTTCTAGAAATAAGTTTTTGAAGACGCTGATGACTTTTTGAACATTGGGATTCATCTTGTTTTCGCAAAAAAATTAGTTATATATTTGTATATAAATATATATAATATATTTGCAAAAAACTAGTATTTTTTTATTGTAAGGAAGTGTCTTTTATCACGAGTCCCTGGTTCCGCTTCTAATCATACCGTATATATGCCTAGTCGGATTTATCGTGCAGTAGGCGAAATGATCTTTGCGCCCAAGCTTGTTTAGCGCAGTTCATATTCAGCTAGCAAGGATTAAAGCCTATAAACAACTGACAATCATCGCTGGATTTTACAAAGCACGACCAATAACTGCTACTTTTCAAAATATCCCAAAATACGCAGAACTGGCCTTTCAGCCAGTGTAGTTTGCCAAATTTACCCGGGGCAACACGCCCCCAGACCGCCCTAGAGGCTAGCACTTTGGGCGCTTCCAAAACCTCTCTGCAAGCCACTACATTACGAGCTTTTGCCAGCCCTGATTTGCAATACTAAGGAGCTGTAGCACTGGAAGAGCGTATCAGCTGTTGGGTTATCGTGCAGTAGGCGTAATGAGCTTCGTTCAAGGCTCGAATCGTTAGAGTTCATATTCCGCAAGGTTTAAAACCTATAAACAACTGACAGTCATCCCCAAATTTATAAAACTTGACCCAAAAAATACTTTTCAAATTATCTCAAAAACAGGCGGAGCTCCATGGTATTTTAATCAGAGTAGTTTGCCAAATTTTCCCGGGGGACATGCCCGCGGAAGAATGAAACAGCTGATCACTACACTACTCTCACACATGTGTATATATATTAAACATTATTTCCGGACTATTAAATCGCATTGTTACAAGGTCGGTACACTATCGAAAAGGATTCCAGAGCTACATGCCTTGTGCTCATGTTTCACAAGATTTTGGAATTTTGGGGGTTGACAGCTCTGAGCTTACCAGTTAGTCATGCGGACGCAGCTCCAACATTCTTGTATTCGTGTAAAATCATGCACACTCGTGTTACTGTCTTCAGTTTGTTTCAGGCTTTCACAGTAAAAATAAATTGCCAGTGAAAATCAATCGCGATTTGCCGGCAAGACAAACATTGTTGCCTCGTTTTCGAATGCTCAGCGAATGGTCAATTACTTACAAATAAACTTTTTCTTTCGAATTAATTGAACAACTCTGGCATTTTTTTATCGAAATTTTTATTTTTATAGAGTACACGTCTTCAGATCGTTAACGGTTGACAAGTTGAGGTAAGTTCTGCTAATCAATCGGTCAGAATACGTCTGGCTTCTACTTATTCTTTTTTTTAAAGATAACTTCGGTCTCTTGATAAATCCATGGTTGGAGTTTCCCTTTTTTGATTCTGGGGAACTTACAATGAAGAACTTGCTTACGAATTTTTAAAACTTTCGGAATTTGTTATCAGGGTGAAGAGCAAATATTTTTTGCCAGCGGCGTAGGTGGGTTTGTTTGGAACATGCATGGTAACCCCC
>JAOBRD020628251.1:0-15410 GCA_027575215.2 Hydrozoanthus sils
GAACCAAGTTGCGATACTTGTGCTGTAATATTTTTTTAAAAGACTAAAGTTTACAAGTTTTTTTATTTGGTAACTCGTTTTTTGTTCAATTTGTGTTCGAGAATGGAGTTTGGGTTTTGGCGGGAAAAAACGACAACAATGCGCCATCATGACGACAGCATTTTTGATAAGCTCCGTTTTCATGCTACCACACTAAAACGTATCAATGCGTTTTCAAATGTCTCCGGATTCAGAAGCATTTTCAAATGTCTCCGTTTTTGAAAATGAAGGCCTCCGTTTTCGATCGTTGCAGTGTGGTCGCGAGGTGAAAACACATCAAAAATGATACGTTTTCATTTGAAAACGCATTAGTGTGGTTTGGGCCTTAGAACTCAACAATTGATACATCATTGAGAATAATTGTATAGCACAGGTATATACATGCATGGTCAAATATACCATGACACAAAATTCACTGTACACATGTGTGAGTTGTGGAAAAAATATCTACAGACCTTTCCAAAACAAATTGCTATAAGATCATTCGTAAGTAATTAATTTGTTTCAGACTTATTTATAACCAGTCAGTTATCAACATGTAACTTCTCCTTATATGACCCAAACAAAGATTGGTATATGGTATTATAACCCATCCAATAATTTTCGTGCAATCTCATTGGATAAAACGCGTCACATGGTACAAAATCTGAAGTAGGTTATCAGCAAATATTCCCCTTCCAATTTGATAACTGCCCTGCAATTTTGTTGGCCATTTCTAATTAAAACAACAAATGTTATTTTTCAAATTTTGAACAATTTGGTATTGATAGACAATAAAATTAATCATTTTGTCGAATCTAACAACAAAGATTTTTAAAAATATCTGATTTTAAAGACAGTGCAGGATAGCGCAAAAAAGTTGACAAAGCTGACAATGCATGTAAACGTGTTTGAAGGTAAAAAAAGTTGCGATTCCACTTTCGCTAAACAACAGTTTTAATAACAGGCTTAACTAAACTCTCTCTCTAAAGTTCTGTAAAATATCTTAAGCTTAAAACTGAGAGTTTACATTCCATCCAACTTCAATTAGTGTGGACAAGAGAGAAATTTTCATCTCTTCAATTGTACACAAAGTTTTACCGAAGAAAAAATTATTGGGAGGGTTATAAAATAAATAAACCCCTTTTTGACTCACTGGTATATCGGAGGATAATGTCCTTGGCTGATAGATTCTCCTTAAAATTTCTCAGTTGCCCTCGAAGCTTGCTTCTTGGCCAACTGTTCATTTTTCGGACAATCTATCAGCCGCGGACATTATCCTCTGATATACCAGCCACCGGAAGGGGTTTATTTACTAAATATATTTGAAAATAAACATAATATTTTGCAAATGAGATTCAAAATCAAAGACAAACAAAGCAAGTTACTGAAAATGAAATGAACTAAACTTCTCCCAAACTTGTTCTTTAAATTAAAAGTATGGCCTATTGTTGGAAGAATTTACCAGTTACAACTGGGACTGAAACAGTTAAGTAACAGATTTTTAATAAATATTACTTGACACCATATCTTGTTTGTGGAATTAACCAGTAAACCAGTGTGGACTGTAAATTTAGTACATTGATAAGTAAACTGACAATTAAGAACCAATTTGTTATCCAAACTTAAATGATTCTACTATTAATTCTTTTAAAAAGAACAGAGTTCTGGCTAAAGTAAACAAAAGGTGACCTCATTTCCAGTTTTTTAAGCTAAAGATATACAACATACAAATCAAACTTTGAACACCCGGCTAAATGAAAATTTTGTAAAATTTTAAATAAAAACCTTGCATTTTTGGCCACATTTGTCTTAAAAGTATAAAGTTAACAAATTTAGCCTCAAGAATATATGATGTCAACATGGTACTGGAAGAAAATGTCAGGGAGCAGATTCCTTTTGATTGGTCAAGCTAGCTAGAATGCTATAGCTAAAGAATGATGTTTGTGTAAAGTGCAATGTCCTTGTTATGTTTCAGGTACCCCACTTAAGATTGCCATAGTGATAGACTCTTTAGATAAGATGATACAAGCATCTCCTGCAAGTGCATGCCATGTCTTGAATCATCTCAGTAAACCAAAGGTTTGTTTAGGTATGGTAAGTGCCACAAAGTATGTCAAATTGATACAGACTTAATTGTTTATAATCTTGCCATGATAACAAAAAAAGGTCATTTTATCAACATATTATGTATGTGAAGAATATACTTTTATTTAATTACATGTAAGGATGAAAACTAAGCTCAGCTTAATTCAATAAGAATTGTCTCTCAACAAAATCTGAGGTTTGAACAGATCTCTGTCTGAAGTTAAATAATTTACAGTAATCCATCAGTTTTGTACCAGTTTGAACTTGGTTCAAAATTTTGTCCACATTGAAGTGAACATGCAAATTATCTTAAAAAATTCACCTAGAATAGAAAGTTTGAAAGTTGCTTCAGTTAGCAAATTGTGAAGTGGCTCTCAAAATAATATATTATTAAATGTTTATAATATATATTATGTACTATATGAGGACACACACTTTGATCATGAAGTACATTTCTTTTTGAAAGATTGCAGACTAGTGTACCAGTTTTGACCAGCTGCAATTTTGTTTATTTATTCATAAATAAATATGGTTTTTGTTTTGTTTTTATTATTAGAATCTTTCTTAATTAATATATAAAGCTGTGTTTTTCACACCATGGGTTGCAGGCTATCAGTTAGCACAACTTGTTGTGCTAGTCCATTCAGATCTCCATGATCCTGCAAGTCTTGAAACAGTCAACTTTGTAGGACAAACAGTGCTGTGGGTTTCGCAGCAGCCTTTGACTGAATCATCAGTGATATCAGATGAAGTCAGTGAACAAGTTGAGTACTGTAGAATTCTCCACAAAAGAAGAACAGGAAAAGTCGTTAAGAAGGTTAAACTTATTTTCAATGTTAAGTAATCAAACAACTTTAATTTTAGTATAGGTTAAAAAGAAATTATTAAATATTGGAGTCCATAATAATTATAATTATACGATTCAGTACAGTCATACTTTTTTTGAGAAAAAATCCACTCTATAGCTATACAGCTTAATTCAGGACAGTCTGTATGACTGACTTATTGCAATGATTTCCACTCTTGTTTTGTTGGTATGCCCCTTTTATAGCAGTAATTAACCATAACAGAGTCTTATCGGGGTGGGCATGCCTGACTCTGGCACCAATGTTGAGTCTAGTTAGACCGTGACATTTCTGTTGCGAACTTCTAGGCCTTCATTTTCATTGGGCAATGCACAGGCTGAGGAAATTTAGGGACAGGTCTAATAATAAGACACTTAATAGCAATCTGATGAGGGCTAGCTCGCAGTACGCAGCTGAAAAGTCAAGGTCCAGCCGCTGTTCAAATAAAGAGAAACTGAACAATTTTAGTAACTTGAAGTGCAATACCAGGATAATTCTTTTTGTTATGTTGAAAATGCAGTTTATTGGCATTTGCTTTCCATCTTTTCCCATAAAATACAGGCTCAACAATATCTTGTTGAAAAGAATTTTGATGTTACAGAATTTGCTGAAGATGACTGGAGTCCAAAGCCTGCTGTGCAGACAACATATGAACCTCCTCAGGTAGACAAGTGTTAATAAAATGTATATAGCTAGGCTAGAACTGGCTCACTGAACCCTTTGGTGACCAGTTCAAATTGTCCCTTAGCGATAAATTAGTAGGAAATATGTTTGTTGGTGGACTTGCAATTTATTGGTATCACATAATTATAAGTTCACAAAATGCCAACTTAAGGACTAAAAATTGGTCATAATTATTATTTCTGCTTGAAGTACTTAAAATATATCATTTCTCCCAACAAGCCATCAACATCATTTGGAATCATGCAGTGCCTCAAAATGGCAGTTAGTTTATTATTGATTATGCGCTGCTTAGATATTTAAGTAGACTCCTAAAGTTTCATTGTTATCAAGCTTTTTTTATTTTAACAAGGGGTTTGAAATAGTGTTTGAAATTATTAAGTAGCTCGGAGCAGCTAGTGTTATATGATTTATAATGTCTGGCTCAATTGTAGATGTTTTGAGCCCTTAGTCATAAAAAACTTCAGATTTTTATGAATATGTATGGTTCATCTACGTTAAAGGCTGTTAGTGATAATTTTTTTTGTACATCTGTCAATTATTTAGTGATTATATATGGGGGGAGCTACCTTAAGTGCTGTATAATTTTTCTTTAGATTGATCCAACATCAAACCTGCCCTTCAACCTGAAGTTGACTGAGCAAGAACAGCTGGCTCGCTCCCAAGTCAAGCTGCCTTACACATTTCATCAGTGGCAAAATGACAGGACACAAAACACAGCTGGGCTGGAGAGTAAAATATTTTATCAACCAGATGATGCTGATGACTTTGATGATGATGACCCAGACGATGATCTGGACATCTAGCTCATTAATGATAATGCAGTCTGTTTAACATCAATAAATAACTGTAGATGCCCTTTGTCTCCATCTGCAGACACTAATTTATTGTCAATATTGGGTTCATGTACTTGTTAATGGGGTCAAGAAAAAACTTCCTCAATTGTACATTATGAATGTGATGATTGAACGTTATCTTGTTGAACAATAAAAAAGGTAACCCTGGGAGTCCCACTCAAATGCTTGAATATTATTTTGGATGACAGACGTTCATATTTGACCCAACGTTTGCCAACGTCAAAAATAGTGTGTCAACCAAAAACATCTTTACCTTTTTAAATTGTGCTTAAAAATTTTTGATTTGAGATGGAGAAAAATACGATACCTGCAAAATATCTGTTTTTGCAACCCAACTCTCTCCCTCACTGAATATGCAAGCTTCAGGGCCCCACAACAGAATCTGCTGACCATCAATTCAGAAGCCTTAAAATCAAGGTAGATAACCTTCGATACATGGTTTTTAGGCTTTCAAAAATCTACAAGCCCAACAATGACCTCATTAAGCATCCCTGCCTTTTTCTGCCTAGGGCTCAGAGTTTTTCTAAGTTAGAAAAAAAAAACTTGTATCAAGATTCATCTATTTCGTAATTTAAAATTATTTGTAACCAGGGGGATGCCCAGTGACAAACACTGAAAAATATATATAAGTATACCAGAATTATATGATTGTAAACAGTTCTTGAAACTGCAACTGCATTGGTCTCAGAGGTGGCCACAAATATCACTTTGTGACTAACCTTTTTTAAATATAAAATCTCAAAATATTGGCTTGTATTGTTTTCATTGCTTGTGGTTGGTTTTCATTCTTGTGCCTGGAACTTTACTAGTCACAATCAAACTTGTTGTAGCTGCAAATTTACAACTAAAAATGCATATTTAATAAAATAATAACATCTAAATAATTAATGCTGCCAACCTAAATAACTATTGAAGCCAACAACAATATTGTTTTAAATGAGGGTTTTCTGATTTTGGTTATTGACGTTTGCATATTTGTTTAATTTTGACAGTTGGACTTGTAGCTGTCATTTCTTATACCACCTTTTATTATTTTCTGTTAATGCTTTGAAATAAAAAATGGTGAGAACTAAACAAGAAAAATAACCAGAATAATTATATCACACTTTGGCCATATAACAACTTGCTAGCTGACAATGAAAACCTTTTAAAATGAAAATTATACATAAGTGTTATCAACCCTTGGTACTAAAACAAAATTGGTCAGTCTTACATTCTTTCTGCAAATGATTTTGTTAACTTGATAATATAACTTGGCACATTTGTAATTTATATTTGTGAATGTTGCCTCCCTTACAGTTGGCCTATACTAGCTAAGCTATTTCAGTGCCAACTGTGCAGTAAAATGAAATTTATTCATTATGGAAATTAATAAACTGTTGTTGTTACTAAAATATAGTCAACACAATACTACTACATATCTGGCAACATATTTCTAGAGGCTGTATAGTTATTCAGGCCAAAACCATCCCTTATGTTTACGTTAAATTGAGTTGGTTTTTTTTTACATACAAAAGAAACACACTGAACATGGACTGCAACAAATACACAAATAGATTTGAGTAAAATTGATTACTTGACTGAGTGTATAATATACTGTTATATATAATTAGTTAAACACAAATCAAATTCTTTAGGACTTTTAATATCTAGAAGGAACAAGAAAAATGAAGGACCATAAAATATTTTGCCCTCGAACAGTTATGGTTAAGCTGCCTGTTAACTTCTGTTCAACTGCACGCTACAATTTTTTTCTATTTCAGATGAAATGCCCATTAGCTGAATAAGACACCAAAAAAATGTCAAGCAACCTCTGTTATAAATCAGGATCTTCAAAAAAGACACATATTCTGCTCTATTAATGTTTTGAACACTTGGTTACACGAAAAAAGAAAACATTAAAAAGTTCAACAACCTCATTTCCTCAGCAAGAGTGTTATGACCGAGTTTCTCATTTTTGCAACCAGTTTAGAATCCTGTTTCTTCTTGAATGGTAGTTTGTTGTTACAGCTCCACAACTTTTTGATATATATTCATACTTCTGCAGCTGTTTTTTGAGTGCTCAACAGAAATAATTGAAAGTCTGTTTTATACTTATAGTTTTTACAATAATAATAATAATGGTTGATCAATTTGAACTGATGGAAAAACTTGATATAAATAGAACTCTTGTTTGTGACAAAAATTTCAATAAAAATCTGCCAAAGATTAAGCTACAAAATGAGTATTGTTAAACTGAAAATGCAACCTTTAAAACCCTTAACCAATAACCAGTCAAGAGACATGCAGCAATAAAGGGCATAATAGTAACAACCCATCCTGGTACACAAAACCAGCCACTGCGATGAACAAGTCTATATATATAATAAATTTGCTTATATGATAAGGAATCACCTATTGCAATTACATCTTTGAAGTAGCAGGAGTTGAGAAACTTTAGAAAAAATGACAAAAGTCGCCTGTGTTTTATCCCTGGGATGGAGAAGGGTTTAACTCCGAGTTCTCGCATAAGAACACCGACATATGCATCATCTGCATGTATGCGATGTAATCTCTTGGATACCATAACCAAACTAGGCAACAGTTTCCATGACATCACATAATGTGCCCCCTTACAATATAGTGGAAAATAGTCTTCAGAAAATGTTGCCCGATCAACATAATGCCTGTGTGACTTGCTGCGATGAACTGCTCCACTGATAACAAAGCCACCATACAGTGGGTCAGGTATTTGGGAAGAAGTTTTCAGCCAACGAATTAAATTGGGAAAGCTAACAAAAATATCATCATCGCCATGAAACACATACTCGCATTTCACGCTGGATGCCCAACTGTACGCCATTAATAACTTCGTTGTGATACCGCGATATGTGTCGCGATAGTTGCCACGTATTATATCTCCGTATTTCTCAGCTTCCTTTTCCACTTCTCTGTCCCGTACACCTCGGAAAGTCTGTCCCATCATAAAGACAGTTTTCCACCTCAAATCTGCAATCACACCCGTCTGTTTCCGGTATTTGCCCCACGTTTGCCGAATCGCATTTCTTTGATGGATATTTTGTGGACTCGAAGAAATAATCGCTAAAAGAAATAACTTGTGATGAGTCTTGTCTGGAACAATTGCAGGCCTCAGGACTGTCAAGTTGAATGACTTTTCGGGGGAAGAGATTAGAGGATTTTTCCACGTGCCTTTTGCTTGTATTGTTGGGCCTGTCTCGAAAGCTGTTGGCCCTGTAAGGTACTCAATGCATACTGTCCAAAATACAACGCTGAGCAAAACCAAGGTCCTGACAAACGTTTTATGGAGAGGTAAAATGAGTCCTTTTAGCTTCCTACAAAGAAATAGAGACATTTTCAATTCAACATTCAACAAAACCACTCGCAACCCTCGCAATATCAATGAACCGTGAAGCAGCTCCCTTACGGAAAGCCGCTGTGCTAAAACATCGCTGGCTGCGAATATTTTTTTTTTGACCGAGCTGGACTGAAAAACGTGCGTCTTCAAGAGACATAAAAATTGAATGGCAATTTTTTGTCTTCGCCGTTTCCGAATCTAATAAAATTCAGCATGTGTTCGAGAGAAATTTTAATATAAAGCTTATTTGCATAGCCCAATAGAGTGCGCCCATGAATCCTACCTTACTGTGCCAACAGGTCTAGTACCCAGGCTGATTTGGGCACTGATGTTAATTTCGCAATTTGCCACGTCGTCCCCCATTCCCGCCCCATTGCAGCTGCTTGTTTAAAGTCCCTATCGAGCTTATTTTTTTTAAGCTCCGGATTTTCGCTATCTTGCATTGTTCGCTGAATAAAGCCGGAATAGTTACGTTACGTGTGTCACAACTGTCAAGTCTTGTCTCGCCTGGCCGAGATATCTCGGCTATATAATTTTACATGCACTAAAAGTTGTCTCGGCTTGCCGGGTACGCCGGCTTGCCGAGATGGGAAACTCGGCAAGCCGGGATCATCCGCCTACATGTAAACGAAAAGGAAAAATACAATAGAGACGGGAAATCCGGCAAGCCGAGATATCTCGCTCCAGCCATGTAAAGAAGCCCATAAGCAGGCCCTAATTAAAGGGTCTTTATTTCTTTTATGACCCTCAGAAAGTACAAATGCCGATGAGCATGGTTCGGGGGAGAAGCTGAACAACGACGAAAAAATTGAAATGAATATAAAGAATAAATCAATAATGACCTGGGCCCGGCTCCTCAAAATCCGATTAGTGCTAACCCAGGGTCAATTACCATGACAACTCTGGGTTAACTTAACCCAGCCTAGTGCCTTTAGCATGAACACACGCTTTTTTTTGCGATTTGAGTTTCAAGTTGTTCTTAAATTGTTCTTATTTCTACGTGTGTTTAAATCGAAGAAAAACTAGGCCTGAGGTATTGCAATACATACATTGGAATACGAATTTGATCTTGAAAAATACCTTTTTAGGGATACTATCTTTCTGAATGTTACCTCTTCCCGTTACAGTTACCCCTCAATTCTCGACCCCGTGGCCTCAGTAAATGAAAAAGCCTCCTTGAAAAATGTAACTTCTAGCGATTGAGATATCTCAGGGAACCAGTTATTAAAAGTTAAACCGAAACTGATTATTTTCTTGCATGAAGTATTTTTCACTACGAGTTTCACTGCAGCCGTGTAGCCACAATTTTTCAGGGGGGAAGGTTGAACTGTGTCAGCTTCAATTTTATTTATTTCAGTTTTCAAAATTTTACATATCAGTGAGAAACGAAATAAATATATTTAGGTCAAAATATTGATACAAAGTAAGTGCGTGGAGGAAAAAGAACTACAGTCAAACGGATGCCTTCGGGACTGACCTCAGTTGTCCGTCTTAGAGAGGTGTGCGTCTTACTAGAGACTTAATACAGTAAATGACTGAGTAAACGCACGGCTTAGACCAAGATTTGGTGTCCGTTTTATAGAGGTGTCCGTCTTATATTGAGAGGTTCGACTGTAAATAAAGATGACAATGAAGGAGATGCCTATAGTGTCTAAATAAACTGTAGGTTTTCTAGTTGACTGCGTCAAAGTGTGGGTGCTCACCAGATTCTTGTCACGTTTTCGTCACCTGTTGTAGGTTGTTTGGTTATAAAAGGGTTACAAAAGGAGGGATCACGGGCACCACAGGACCCCCATCCCCCCCCTGGCTACGCCTCTGCTGCATGCAGTAACTGTGGCATAGTAACGATGTAACCAGTTCTTAATATAATGCGTGCATGACATAAACGAAAAGCAATTAATTAACAAGTGAATTATTTAAAATTGTGATTGCACGTACCTAATTTCCTTTGCGATCGAAAAATGAGTAAGTGAATGAATGAAAAATAAATGAGATGATTAATGAACAACGATCGAAAAGAGTAAATGAGTAATGATGACCACGTTCAGTATCCGCTTCGATTAATCTGGCGTCGTTTTCACCGAGGGTAGGTGGTGTGTTGCAGTGTATTGAAGGAAGATAATTGTTGCAGGGTTCATTGTGACTGGGATTTCAGAACAGCCGTGTCTTCACCAGCTCACGGTTATGACCAACAAGGCCATTGTTCTGTTTTGAATTTGTTTTCTCTGCATCGTCATATTCGGCATAATGTCTTCCGCGAGAAAGTTTTGTTCTGGACAATTCTCAAAACTTTCTTCATTTATTAGTTTATGCATGTGCAACCGACTGCTGTCATTTAGCTGGTTGACAGAACATTGTTAAATTAACAAGTGTTTATCCCAAACATATTGCTCCCAGAAGCAAAATGGTCATCCGCCGATAGTGACTTGAATTGTACATGTTGGCTCACCTTACCACGTGAATTCCTAAAAGAGCAAACACATCCTAAGTTACACATGACTAAAAAAAGCTAATGGAGTTTTTTAAAGGAGAACAAACACTCGTAACGACATAAATGAATAACTACACGGTAGTGTAAATTTTATTGTTTGACAGCTGTGAGAAAACAGGAAATTAGAGTTTAACTCGGAGCTGCTTATAATGGAGCATGCAGGGACACTTTTTTTGGAAACGAAAACGTACATTAAAGTGCTTACGTAGTAAATGAGAGAGAGAAGACTGAAGCAGCTACGTAAGTCAATTTCCTAAGAAAAGGTTACACTACGAGTTGCAGTTTTCTATTACAAGAATATTATTCTACGGACCGAGACTGGATGTTCTTAGTTTTCGGCCGATTTAAGGCTGAAAATAGTCTTACGAATATACTAAGTTTCGGGACTAAAAAAGTGCATGTGACATGGAATTTGTTTTTACAATGACTGTGGTATCGAATAGCATCAATGAGTTGTCATAATTTGGTGGCATTTGGTAGTCCGAACCAAACTACACCATTCAGTTTTGAAACAGACTCCTTTAAACTCATCCGACACCTGGGTTGTCAAATTGTTGCAGAAAAGGACGAAGCGGTCACAGAATGCCTCAGCATTATTCTTAAAACATTCTTAAAAAATTTGGCCAACTTCAGCTTCAGTATTCTTATAAAGTATGTTCCTGTAAAAGAAAAAACGAAAATTGCGTAGTCAACGAGGCGCGAAGTGTCCAAGTTTAACTATTGGTTAATACGCTTCCTTGAAGACGCAACAGAAATAACAGACAATAGAGGAAGCGGTCGTGTTGGTGCCGTTAATCTAAAATAAGAAATCAGTATAACAGCGATCACGAAAGAGGGCTTCTTTCAACTACTCGCAGCTAAAACGTTTTTATACCTTACTAGCGACTTGATTATATTTTTACATCGACTGGATATTCAAACGTTGCTTCCTGATCTATAAATTTGGCCATGGTGCGAACTATTACTGAACAACATACAAACATCTGTTATTATTTAGTTTAAAAAGCTAATATTACGCGCTTAGTTGTCAGTTTCATACATATATAAGAGACCGAATGTGTTTTGTTATATCATGAAGTCATTTCATAATCTATACTTCCCATTTTGGTATGTGTTTCTTATCATTTGGCTGTAAATTGAATCGTTTGGTTTTTGCATGGGTAAGCTCTTAGCTTGTAATATTTTGTCTTGATTTGGTTTCTTGTTTTCTTTTTCTACATTTAATCTGCTAGGTTTAAATAATGAACTGTTTTTATTTTATTGTATTGTTTTTTTTTTTCGATCACTAGAAAAAAATAATTTTCTCCGACTGATTTAAGCCCTAGCTGGCACCCTTTTTTTAGATTCAAGCATTGAAATGTTTAGTTAACAAAACTAATTACTTTTTTTGTATCATTATTGTTAGCATTCTGCTATTTTCTGAATTTTATGATTAGTTCTCCGTATATTTTTTCCAATTTATTTGTTTTCCATGCAACTTATTGTTCACACTGTAGGTTATTTATGCATACTTACCTTTTTAATAAAGCTTTTGTAATTTGTTATCATTAGTGGGTATGTTTTGTTGCTTGTTAAAGATCAACTAAATCAAGATATGCATGGCTGTTCGTACTTCAACTTCTACTAATTTATCGATTTACTCAATATGCATTGACGAAACCGAATGGCTGGTGCGTCAAACATCACCACTCCAAAAAACAGCGAAGACTTTAAAGTTCCCATAAAGCTTATTTATTTTTCAATTTCCAGGTGAAAGGTAGAAACCCTTGATAATAGTAATTTTTAAAAATACAACATTTTCTTGCTGTTCCTGTTACATTTTTTTTCGCTCGAAGCATGCACTGCTGACGCAGCAGGAGGCATATGACGTAGCATGAGGCATGAGGCAGAGGCAATCTTTTTTTTTATCTCAAAACATTGGATTCTGGCTACAACATTCACATTTTTTTTTCAAACAAAATCCACACTCATTGGCTGGTTCCAATGTTATTTCGAGACTGAAAACTACTTTCTATTTTCTTTTGTTTCATTTTGACAGAAAACAAGTTTATAGCACAAGTACTAGTATTTTAAAGCTTCCTGCGCTACCACAGGATTTTGCATTATTGCCTGCAGAATATTTTGATTAGAAGTACAATTGCGACTTTGACTATGACGGCTAGAATAGGAAGCTGTACTAGTAAAACAAGTAACAGTGGTAGTTCACACATAAGCTAGTTGATAGCTTTTATTATAACGCGGTCTGATTAGCTTCTATTGCTCAGAGTATTCTGGTCTGATTATATATTCATCAAATGGTTTCCGCGTTCTCAATGCAATTGATTTCTCACGTCGAAATATCCCCTCCGAAATATTCCAAGCTTGCATGAGTACTTTACAAATGGCGTCTCGATTTCCTCAAATTTAAGTAATTGAGCCAAACTTCCGAATTTGAAAAACCAAGTCTGTGATTCAACTGTAGCGTGGGACTATGTTTTCCCATTTACAAAATAAATAGTCTTTTTAATGCTGTGTTTGTGTACGTAACCCAGTTTAATATTCTCCTGTGTGTCATTAAGCATTGTATGCGGAAATATTCCTAACTAGCATTTACCGTTTTGAGCCGGAATCGAATCGAAACTGCAACTATATCTTTGAAACCGAAAATGTTTTATAAAAGACAAAGTGCTTACGAAGTTAGACAAGTTTCAAGTTCCATTTTTTAACAAGTTGGACCTGATGGACCTGACTAGTTCAGTTTTTAAAAACTAGATTAAAATGACTAACTACAAGTTAAAAATTAAAGTCTGCCTTTACCTGTAGAGATTCAACTCGAAACAAATTTTGTGAATTTGAATAATTCTTGCATAATTCATAAACACCCAACCATCTATCAGCTGTGTCCTAAGCTAGGGCGTATAGAGCCGTTGCCTCGTAAGGCGGAGTCTGTTCAGTGTGCTAGAATATTGTGTACATTATAGTGCTAATGATATTCAATGAGTATTGTCTCAGTCTGGTTTAAAAGACATGGGCACATATTTGTGACATATTTACATGGTTTTGATTGACTTTACATCTGCCTGGTAATACGAAAAAGCTTTAGTTGTTTTTTAAAACAATTGTGAGGCAATAATTTAATCTCACTTGGCATTGTTTCCCATTTTTTTTAATGATAATATTTTAAATCGTGTACGTAAGTCCATAGTTAGTCCTGGAAGCTGGTCTGTATAGGTTTTGATTATAGCAGCATACCTTGTATTATGTTTATGAATTCCAGAAAAAGATAAAATTAGTTCTTGAAACATAGCGGAAATAGCGGTACGAGAGAAAAATTTTAAGTTTGAAGGTGTTTTCAAGTTTAAGAATTCCTAAGATTGTATAATATGGAGTAGCACTCTTGTTTATTTGCAAAAAAAAGGCATCAAAGGCAATTGTTTTGCTTAATTTTGATTGTTTTTAGTCTAAACTGATAAGCAGTACCCCAGCTTATTAGGCCAGAGTTACTCACGTGCACTCTCATTAAGACTCAATTGCAAAGAAAGTTAGTAGTTACCAGTCAAGAATCATAGGAAGTAAGCATAAGCATAACACTAATAAACATGTTTTAACGCTTTCATCTTTCAATTTGTTTTGTTATTTTGCAGTAGATATAAAAAGATCAAGAGTCGACGTCTCGAAGAAATGCATGCGTTTACTATGTACTCCATTCTTCTTGTTACAGTGATTATGTGCTTTTTGAACATAACTGTGTGCAGCGGCTTCTCAAGGAAGCCTAGATATCAAGGTTAGTTTCTTATAACCACGACTGAAGAACTTATAGCCACTGACCATTCTGCGCATACATTATCACAGCCGTGATTTAGATTTAGATTTGCATTTTGTTTCGTCGTTTTTTTTGGGTTGCCTGTGGGCAACACAATTATAAATTAGCCTGGTTTTTTATCGTCGTCAGAAAACTGAGAAATTGTGTAATCTCTTAACGCGTTTAAAACCTGTTAAACACATTTACTAGCTTTACAGGGTCGGAAAGGGGGGGGGGTATTGTGCACAGTTCACGTGAAATAAAATTGACAATTCATGGTTCACGGAAATCAAAACAGACTTTTCGCAAATCACGAACATTTCAGCTTTTAATTTTATTCTCCACCCACATATATAGTATTAACAAATGATGTCTTTGATATATACGTTCTAAAATACTCAATTTACGTGGCCATACAATCGCTTTTGTCGTTGCCTTGCTCGTAAGGTTTCATTTTTTAGTGATTTACACCCGTTTAGCTTCAACTTAAAAATCTTTTCTGTAGCAGTAAAGATAAAAATGAAAAATGAAACAAAATCATGAAACAAACTCTATTTGAACTTGCAACTAACTTGGGTCGCGTTTCCTTGAGAGTTCCAGGTGCAGATCCAGAAAGCTAGGGAAGGAGGGATGGGGGGGAGGGGAAGGGGGGAGCTTGGGTGGCGTTAACCTAAAGACAAGCCTTCATCCGTCGCCCACATTCAGGGTTAGTAGAGCATATTTGCGCACAACACAACCCAACGAGCGCAAAAGCTTTCTAGGGGGGTCCGGGGGCATGTTGCTTCGGGAAATCTTAAAATTTAGAACTTCTGAGGTCATCAGAAATACGTTTACTTCTATCAGTCCAAACAAAATTATGTCAAATTTTTCATCGTCAATTTTTGTTAGTTTTCTTGGGCAAATTTGTTGGTGGGACTAAAGCCCACCTAGCTCTATAGCTACACAGTCTCTGACACTCTACACGTACTCGTTCAAAGATACACAAAATAAGATTATATCCTGAAAGCTTTGCTTATTAAGGTTTACCCTTTCTTACCAAGAAAAATCTGAATTCACATAATGATTAGCCGGTACACGGAACTTTCAAAATATTACCAGACCCAGTTTCTGATGCATGACGTCTGAAGATATATCATGATTAGTTTTTACATTTCTTAGATCAATAAAACGTAATAAATTTTTCGCCATTTTTTTATTAAGTGGCTGTAAAAATTATATTTCTACATTATAAAAGTTAGCTGTTCCGATAAAATACATAATTTGCGTATCAACTCACAGGGGAAACTTCCTGCAC
>JAOBRD020628359.1:0-15408 GCA_027575215.2 Hydrozoanthus sils
GCACTTTAAAATTTTAAAACAATCGTTTTTAAAGGTATTAAAATCTGGACATCGCCTTACATTTGCGGGTAGAGGATGGAACAAAGCCGCTAAGGAGTCCTGGAAAGTACCTTTAATTAAGGGAATTAAGTAGTAAAAAACAGTATTTTTTTATCTTTTCAATTTTCAATTTTTATCATTGAATTCTTTGTCAGCTGTACATAGTGTGTGACGTATGCGCTGAAACGTCATCTACTACACATGCGCTAAAACATCCAAAACGAAACTTTAAAAAATGTCAGAAAAAGTGTACATTTTTACAACTGTAAGATGTCTAAAGTGTATATATCGTCTTTCGCGAAACTTTGTCTTCTTAGAATTTGGGGCATTCTCAGAAGTTTACAATAAAAAATTTGAAAATTGACTAAAAATTCGTCCCGTAATTAAGCTTCACAGTTGTCAAAAAAGCTACGCCTTTCGATAATGACCGAGCGCCGGAAAAATGGTGACTGATGACGAAATAGGGGGAACCCAAGGAAACTAAGCCCCAGTCCCTTGCTCGATGTTCATAGCGTTCTTCAATCTACAAAGTGTCACGTCGTGTTGACAAATCGCGAGTTTGAAAATTTTATATCTAATTTTATTAGGAAGTACTCTGGTCTACCGTCTTTTTAAGTTTAAGTTAGTTTGTTTCCAGGAATCACCAATCGAAAGCGGTAGTGAAGCTGGTCTGTCTTATCACGAAGTTTTTTTTACGACGAACGTGAGCAGTCGAATTGACGAGATGGGCCCACACCAAACAATCTCTGGATCTGGTTTATCTTTTTTTGGTCTGAAATAAAACATAAGTTATCATTTTACATTTGACAATCATTTGACTTTTCAAATTTTCGAGCATGGATAACGTATTAGAACGTAATATAAAACCCAGGGTAAAATGAAAACACAATATATTAAAATGGCGTCAGTTTTCTTGCCTGTCTTTTCGTTTAACTGAGATAGCTCAGATTATTCGTCCTGTGAACCATAAATGGATAACTATTAACTAAATATAATGCCACCTCGGACTCCAGCCAATAAATACAAAAACTGAAAACGAAATGAAACGAAGACATATAAGGTATTGTCAATGAAATAATAATCGCTAACCGGTGGTTCGACGTTATTCTGGTGTGAAGTTAATGGTTTCTTCATCGTGTTGATCTTTGGTAGTGCCTTGAGACCTGTTTTTTAATTATTTCGGTCTGAAAAAGTGAATCTCGCAAAATCTGTATTAACGATAGAATTGCCTTTAGAAAAGAGAGTGAAAAATTTATGCTAACTCGCGTGGTGCCAATGAATATAAACAAAACGGGAACTCGGCTGTCCAATTTCTATACAAAGACAAGACAAGACAATTTTTATTTTTTCCCTTATATGGGTTACATATTTTCATTTAGAGATATAATATTAAATAATAGTAATGAATAAGGGAGCTGGTCCCCTGAAATAACTTAAAAGCTAACTAGTTTAGGAGACCAGATTACCAAGTTATTGCAGTTCTTCGAAGGATACAAACAAACAAAAAAAAGAAGCACAAATACACAGGTAGATACATGCAAAGCTAAACTGAAGGCTACAAACTATTTTTAAAAAGTCAGACAATTATGATATAAATACATTACAATTAATTTCTGATAATTACAGTATGTTAAGTTGTATTGCCATAATACATTTAGGGGTAGTGCAGCAATACATAAAATATATGCATTATTCGATTTCGAAAGAAATTTAATATTTTGAAATAAAATCTTTTTTAATAGACTTTTGAAATAATGTGAGGGGAGCAAATTTCACAGTAACTTCTATACAAACTTTTCGCTTTGCACGTTCGGTTAGCATCTCTTCCCGGCCTTCCATTGTCTTTTCTTCCATCAACCGTGGGGCAGCGAGAACACCAACTTCGTTTCTTATCAGACGGGAGCTTTCCACTTGGCCGCCGTAGTCAAACCTCCGCGTGTAGTCGTCTGGCGCGAATAAATTACTGAATGTTCGGAAGGACTCCACTTATCTCCCCTCTTTAATTTCTTCTTACAAAGTCTACCACTGTTTGCATATAACCTTCGCAACGGGCCTTTCATCTCCATAGAATGGAATAACATGAACTGCAATATTTTTCGACTTCTCTACAACATTGCTAAATTTCCACACAACGCATCGCTTCGGCATTTTGCTCCAAATGTTCCTCAAAGATCGCACGCTGGTTCCCCCTAATACGTCATCAAATCAACTAGTACCATGCCTTCTGGCACGCGGTCATTTTCAAAGGGCGTGGCTTTTTTCGATATCTTTGAAGCTCAACAACGGGACGAATATTTAGTCGATTTTAAAAATGTTTTTGTAAACTTCTGAGAAAGCCCCAAATTCTTCTTGGAAGATGATCTATACACTTTAAAGAAGATTCAGACTTCAGATGTGTTTGCACAATATCACAAAGATGCTTAATTCAATTTGAAACGTTTGCAAATAATACTAAACGTTCCTTAGAAGATCAAAGTTCATAAAATCTTTTCAATATAAAAGTACGCATAACATTAGAGTTATCTTCTTTATTACTATAGGAAAACACCTAAAATGACTGCTGAGAATGATGAAAGACGAAGGGTTAAAGTCAATACTACCTGTGGAATTGAAGATTGGAATGAAATCATTGACATTTTGAGTAAATCTAAACGAACTGATCATGAAGCTTCCAGTCAAACTAACGATGGGAGAGCTCGTGCTCATGCTAAAGCAAGCGACCATGGAAATGGACAATACAGTTCTGAAGCTGGAGCTTCAGCAGCTGCTCTCAAAGAAGGTGATAAAGAAGGCTTGATTGCTGAATCCAGAGCAAAAGCTCAAGTTGGTTACGGTGGCGCATCAGCTGATGCTAACGCAGGCGTGGAATACTTCAAAATGGAGAACAAAAAAGGTAGAATAGACGTTCTAAAGGCTGAAGTTGGAGGCGGAGTGGGCATTGGACCCGCGGGTGCTAAAGCGAAGGTTGAAGCAGGGGTTGATTTGGTAGAATCCACTGCGAAATTTGGAAACGGACAAGAATTAAAAGCTAATCTTGGATTGAATGCGGATACTGGATTTGAATTCGGAGCTGGAGGTGTCAGTGCTTCTGTTGCTGGATTTGGTGGAAGCATTGGAAGAACTATTGGAATCAGCACACCCTTTGGAGGCATCAGTTTTAAGCTTTGGTAACATTTTGCATTTATCGGTGAACTAAAGAAGTTTGATTCAGAAATAACTAAAAAAATTTTTACAATCAACGATTGAAATCGTTTCCTTTAGTTAAGTAAATATTTGTTAAGAGGCCCTAAAAAGCTAGTATAGGCGAGTTTCAGTCAATGTTTTTAACGAGTCATTTGATTGGTAGTTTGAAACAAAGATTCCTTTGTTTAAGGTCCCGAAGATTTGAAAAGGTTTGTTTGTAAACATTACGTCGACTGAAATTCAGCTATAGCAATGCAGCATCATAGCAAGCTTCTGTGTAATTAAAGATTTCAAAAAAGATTTTAAGATATGGCTTAACAATTTTTATTAGTTGTTTTAACGGGTTTGTTTGTAGAAAATAATGCCGTTGGTCGGAATGAATGCAGAAAGACAACAAGACAGAGAGGAAAGATGTATGTTTCAGAAAACATTGTTTTTAGAATTTGAAAGAACTCTGGCAAACTGATAAATTAGATAACCTCTATTCTTCAACCTATATTTACGTAAGCCTCGATTGTTTTAAGGGGTACGTAAATCTCTATTTTTTGCAACGTGTACGTAAATCTCTATTGCTTTAACGTTTACGTAAACCGCTCGTTTGTTGATTTATTGGTTGGCGAATGGCAGAAACCATTTAACTTATTAACATTTGATGTGTTGATAAATTTGATTTTAGGCGGATATAGCAACTGAGTAGTTAAAAAAGCATCTCTAAGTTTGTCACCGTGAGGTGTTTCAGATTAAACGAGAGAATGCTTATGTGCTGGGAGGATGTTAATAGAAGGTTGCGTTACAAGTCTTAAGAATCTTGGAATTGTACACCAAAACGCCTTTGAGGCGAAACTCTGAGAGCAAGGTTGAAACTCTTGCAAACTTTTGTTGAGTTCGCTCTTGGTCATTTCTTCTATTTATGTTAAGAACCCACCTTGCTGTTAAAATCACTCTACAAAACGAAATATTTTGCATTTCTATGTATCTTGTAGTCGGTATTTTTTGTATTTAGAAACACATGAAAAATGTCAGTAAACAGCTTCCTGTCGCCGCGCCGGCAACTCAGTTGTGACACTTTGAATTTGTTTACTTTTGAAAAATGTTGATCATAAGTCAAACAGTTATCAAAATTTTCCTCGAAATACATTGTTACCAAACCCTGTATATGGTTTTTTTGTGTTATTAGTAACAGCTGCATCATTTATTTCTAAAATTTCAGCTTCGCTGACATGTTTTGGAAATCGAGACGCCATGTTGTTTTTCTCGATCGCTAATCGGTAAATATCCTGGATATTCACTGTTTAAGGAACCAATCAGAGCGCGCGAAATACACTATTCGCTGGTTGGGTATATGCTAATAGTTGATATCTGCCGAGCCGTGAAGCGGCGAGGTAAATATCCAACACTTTCACCGACACTGAGGTGAATAATAGTTTCAGTGTATACCACAACAAGTATTCGGGTTATTTTACAAAAGTATTTACGCGCGCCGTTGCGCTATCAAGTAGAAGTCACATGACAATTATAAGTCAGGAATGGGTGATTTACTTACCATTAAATACTGACAAACCAAGTTTTGTTGCCAATTTTGTGTTTTTGGGGACACCTTCATCATATACTGAGGTTATTTCCTCTTCGGTAGCCGAAGCGAAACGGGAAGCCGGTTCCGTCTCTTTCGCTGCTCGGAGGTAAATAGCACTGGATATTTTATCTCCGAGCAATCTGAGTTAACCAATCAAAACGTGCGAAAATGGATATTCACTTTTGTGGTAAGTACTAATTTCAGATATTTCGGATTGGAAGAGCCTTGTCAAGGAAAGGCCTCTAGGTGGCCCAGGCGTTTTTTGAAATATTTTTTAATAAAATATTTTAAATTCTGGCTTAAAAATTAAGGAATACGGCAGAGGTAAGTCTGTTACACGTACTTTTAATTCAAGAATAAAAACATCTTAATCTTCTTTGTGTTATACAGGTATTAAACGTTGCTATCTAAGGTGCTGTCTCCAACATTGTCAACCAACAGAATCTGTTTTGTTTTGCAAAAACTTACTTAAATTATCATTCACGGCACTTTGCATGCAACATCTTATTTAATTTTAGTCCTGAAGTAAGCAATGAACAAAATAATCGTTTTCGTCTGTCATAACACAAAAGAGCACGTGAAAGGCACACTGCTGTCAAAGTGAAAGTTCCCGGAATTTTATGACCTACAAGATCAACTAGAAGCGAATAAATCAGATCGGCTCAAAGAGAAAACTAAACCAGTTTAGACACTTTGCTCCGAACGAAAATACGTAGATTCGGTCTTCAAAGCTCCAAGTTGTATTCGAGGAATACTGCAGAGGTAAGTCTGTTACACGTACTTTTAATTCGAGAATCAAAACATCTTAATCTTCTTTGTGTTATACAGGTATTAAACGTTGCTTTCTAAGGTGCTGTCTCTAACATTAAACTAAACTAAACCAGTTTAGACACTTTGCTCCGAACGAAAATACGTAGATTCGGTCTTCAAAGCTCCAAGTTGTATTCGAGGAATACTGCAGAGGTAAGTCTGTTACACGTACTTTTAATTCGAGAATCAAAACATCTTAATCTTCTTTGTGTTATACAGGTATTAAACGTTGCTTTCTAAGGTGCTGTCTCTAACATTGTCAAAAGAATCTGTTTTGTTGTGATTCAACGAAAACTTACTTCAATTATCACTCATGGCACTTTACATGCAACATCATATTTAATTTTAGTCCTGAAGTAAGCAACAAACAAAATAATCGTTTTCGTCTGTCATATCACAATAGGGCACGTGAGAGGCACACTTCTGTCAAAGCGAAAGTTCCCGGAATTTTATGATCAAATAGAAGCCAATAAATCAGAAGGCTCAAAGAGAAAACTAAAGCAGTTTAGACACTTTGCTCCGAACGAAAAAACGTAGATTCGGTCTTCAAAGTTCCAAGTTGTATTCGAGGAATACTGCAGAGGTAAGTCTGTTACACGTATTTCTAATTCAAGAATCAAAACATCTTAATTTTGGCCGAAGCTTCTTCTTTGTGTTATAAATTGTCTTCGTCTTCACATAATTGACGACAGGTAACTTCGGAGAAAATATTGCTTCTAAGGTACTGTCTCCAACAGAATCTGTTTCAATGTGCTTCAACGAAAACTAACTTCAATGGTCATTTACGTTATAAAATCGGTAGATTATGGAATCTTGTTCAAATAAAACCTTGACCTATTCCGCTATAACTTTAAGGAAACCACACAACTAATAAAATCTTTGAAATTCTGTGTTCAAACTCATCACTGAAGAAGTTCTTAAACCCTGAAGGGCTTTGTTTCTGATTACTTACTGAAAGTAGAAAAGTTTCTAAATTCTAACTCTTTGTACAATTATATAATATATAAATACAACATTCATACTGAAATATAAATAGCAGTACATGCATAATGTTACCAAATTATGAAAACACAATAGCAAGGCAGATTCGCGAAGCAGATTAAAATCGGTTCAAAGAAATTATTTAAGCAATTTTGATTATTCGCTCAGAAAGAAAATATGTTCTGCTTCATTAATTCAAAAAAGAAAGAAAGAATAAAATATTTTACCTTCAAAGCTTTCGAAAACGAAAAAAATTACGATTGGACTAGATAACTACATGATTCACTGTTTCAGTTTCAAGGTTATCGGGAAAATTTACACCTAATAAAATCGTTTGTGAAGGAAGTTGTTCATGTGGAGAAATCTCTTTTGGCGAGTCAAAGAGAAATCTGCAGGCACGCACGAATGAACAAAATGTCATTCAATACAGAACTAGCAAGGCATCCTACACAAACTAATCTACACAAACTGAGACGTATTTTGTAGGCGCTCCTAACCAAGAACCAAAAACCAACACTAACCAAAAAAGAACTTTGCGCACCAAATGACTTTATTTCCTACTGGAATAACTTAATTGTCTTTCATATGCAAGAAACAGTTTATTCCGGTTCCTATCCCTGATAATAACCTTTATGGACAAAAAAGCACAGTCCCCCTGGAATTGCTCTGTAACCAGATGCTACCAGTTTGTTGTGTTTTGAGATACGTCTAACTATCAGAACAGGGAAGAAGGAACAGATTCACAGGAGACACTTTCTTCTCTGATAAAACACTCCCATCTGCCGCCGTTACTTTTGCTTTCGTAAAAATACAAGACTCCGGCAAATCACCGTACTGCGCATCGCCATCGATAAAGAAAACTTGGTTGCAGAAGCAGGTATACTTTCTTTCAAAACATCTGGCTAAAAAATTTTGAATGGCGTTCAAGTCTGAGTCAAAAGCATCATGTACTGCATACAAAGTACAAGGCTGTTGTAAAACCTTCTTTGCTAAATCAAATCTAGTATCATGTTGTTTCATGGCCGGGTTTTTACAACCCAAGGGCAGAAGGGTAATTGGAGGGAGCACTAAACATTTTATTGATCAACAGACTGGGGTACGAAGCAAAATCCTACAAGTCAAAAACGTTTGGATATTAACTTTTTATAACAAATTCAGGACTGGATTTCAAAAGAAATTGAAGAACCAGAGCTTTTAATGTAAGTATCTGGTTTGTTATTGCATGAAAAACTCCTTGTAACAAGAAAACATGAAAAGTTACGGGTGATTCAAGACCATATCATATCATCAAAATAAAACTGCAGAAAAAGAGGTACCAGAGTGGCCACTACTTGATGATCATCATTGCTTGAGTGACAGTGTCAAGCTACTTGAGTATAAGCACCCGAGGTGGGGTGGAGAGATGAAAGTTCTTCAGCTTGTTAATACAAGCAGTTTTTGCGTGTAGATGTGCTCGCGCGGCCGCGGCAATCTGTCGAGTGATTTGTCTTTTTAAACTGTTTCTTCAAACATTTCAGCCGATAGAAATCAAGAGCGAGTATTCTAATCGTTTTAGTTGAAATCTCCAGAGAATAGTAATAAACAAGTTTCATTTCTTAAAATAATTTTAGTGTAAACAGCTTTCGCATGCAGATCCGCCCGGAAGCCTGTTGGAGCGAAAATATATTCAGCCGATAGAAATTATGAGCGAGTATTCTAATTGTCTTAGTTGAAAACCACTGGAAAATAAATAACAGAACCACAATAAATCGTAACAAATTTATAAAGTTGATTTTTCTCCAAACAGCTTTCACATGTGCAGATCTACTCGACCAGTCTTTCGAGTGAAATGTGTTAAATTGATGCTTCGAGACAAACATATTGTTTTTTTCTTACCTTCGAAATTTTTAAAACATATTTCATAGCTGCCTTTGTTTTATTTTGAACTGTTTTGTCAATTAGAAGCTTCAAGTCGTCTGCAGAAAGGACTGAAAATCCAGAAGTGCATATGTAGTCGCCATGTTGGATTTCACAGACGCTATCTATCGCCTGATAGATGGCGAGTAGGGAACCAATCAGATTGCAGTATTCGTGATAGATAGTGACTTGATTTATGCTAATACTGAGTAGAAACCATGGTATGACGTAACATAACGCAAGAAAACCGTTAAATGATTTCTTTCTGTGTGGACTTGAGAGGTTATTTTCTAAAAGGAATAAAACAGCCTCGCTTGTGTTTCTAGACAAAAATAGAACACGCTATGATGAAGCAGAGACTCAAAAAGAAGAGAGAAAACTCGGCTTTGCCTCGTATAGAATAATTATAGAATCAGTAAAATCGGTATCAACGTAAAACCTCTTCGCTTTAAATGAAAACGTCCGTTTAGTAGCGAAACCATTATTAGTCTCGTAAGCTCAAAGCTCAAAAAGCGTCTATGTGTGTAAGGAATTCGTGAGGTAAATAAATTTTAAATTAACAGTTTAGGATGAGACCAAATGGTAAGTACGAAATTCTAGAGTTGAAAAATCGGATTGGCAAACATAAGAAAGTTGTTTGCCTTGTCTCTCATACTTTAACCCATACAGTATTAGGTGAGTGAGCGAGTGAGACAGCTTACAGATGAATTCATCTCTGTCCTAAACTTCATCGAAGACCTACGTAAAGGAACGTCATACAGAAACCTATAATATTAGATTAAGCCTTTCATGTGTAACAAATGTTTTTTGAACTATCATAACTTCTTCATTTCGTCTCTTTCAAACAGATTGCAATACATTCAGCTTACAATTGGACTAGATAAAAAGTAAACTGTGATGGAGCCTTACGTGCAAAGAACATTTGTTAGAGCAACCGTTGCTTTAGCGAAGTCTGGAAGATTAAACTTGAAAAAGGAAGAATTAAGAAACATGTACGAAGAATGCAGCACTATGGCGGCAAGCCTTTCAGACATCGGGACTTGGACTTTCGTACAGTTAGAACTGGCTGATCTGCATTTGCAGCACTCAGAAATTAACAAAGCTCTTGCAATATATAGTTTCTTATTAACAATATTGGAGAAAACCGGACTCAATATGACAAAGGGGAAAATTCTTAAGCGCCTTGGTAACTGTTATGTACACATCGGGCAGTATGAAAAGGCCAAAGAGTATCATAAAATGCATCTGAATATTGCAAAGCAGATTGGAGGCAAAGCAGAGGAAGGACATGCCTATGGTAATCTTGGTAACTGTTATGAACGCATCGGACAGTATAAAAAGGCCAAAGAGTATTATGAAATGGCTCTGAATATTGCAAAGCAGATTGGTGACAAGTTTGTGGAAGGAAGAGTCTATGTTAATCTTGGTAGCTGTTATGATTCACTCGGGCAACATGATGAAGCCAAAAAGCATCATGAAATGGCTCTGACTATTGCAAAGCAGATTGGAGACAAAAAAGGGGAAGGCAAAGTCTATGGTAATCTTGGTAGCTGTTATCATTCACTCGGACAGTATGATAAAGCCAAAAAGCATTATGAAATGAGTCTGAGTTTTGCAAAGCAGTTTGGAGACAAAGCATGGGAAGGAGGTGCCTATGGTAATCTAGGTGTTTATTATCAGGCACTTGGACAGTATGATGAAGCCAAAAAGCTTCATGAAATCCATATGGATATTGCAAAGCAGATTTGTGACAAGAGAGGGGAAGGAGATGCCTGTGCTAATCTTGGTGGCTGTTATCATTCACTGGGGCAGTATGATGAAGCCAAAGAACATCATGAAATGGCTCTGAATATTGCAAAGCAGATTGGAGACAAAGAAGGGGAAGGAAGAGCCTATTCTGATCTTGGTAACTGTTATCATTTTCTTGGGCAGTATGATGAAGACAAAAAGCTTCATGAATTGGCTCTGAATATTGCAAAGCAGATTGGAGACAAAGAAGGGGAAGGAAGAGCCTATTCTGATCTTGGTAACTGTTATCATTTTCTTGGGCAGTATGATGAAGCCAAAAAGCTTCATGAAATCCATATGGATATTGCAAAGCAGATTTGTGACAAGAGAGGGGAAAGAAATGCCTGTGCTAATCTTGGTTGCTGTTATTGTTCACTGGGGCTGTTTGATGAAGCCAAAGAGCATCATGAATTGGCTCTGAATATTGCAAAGCAGATTGAAGACAAAGAAGGGGAAGGAAGAGCCTATTATGATCTTGGTAACTGTTATTATTTTCTTGGGCGGTATGATGAAGCCAGAAAACATCATGAAATAGCTCTGAATATATCAAAGCAGATTGGAGACAAAGAAGGGGAAGGAAGAGTCTATTGTAATCTTGGTAACTGTTATCGTTCACTTGGGCAGCATGGTGAAGCCAAAAAGCATCATGAACTGGGACTGAGTATTGCAAAGCAAATTGGCGACAAAAGCGGGGAAGGAAGAGCCTATGGCCTTCTTGGTAACTGTTATCATTCACTCGGGCAGTATGATGAAGCTTTGAAATGTACTGAATCCTCTTTAGAGATTTTTGGTCGGATTAGAGATGTAAGGAATAGTGCCTTAGCCTATTGCTCGATGGGTCGTTTTTATTGTTGTCTTCGGCAATTTGATGAAGCCGTAACTGTGCTGAAAAGAGGTTTGCATTATTTTGAAGAGATCTTTCATAACTCACCTCCAGAGGACGAAATGAGAATATCGGTTCGAGAAACCTTTAGCCACTGTTATCAGTTATTGATTGACTGCTTTGATAAGCTGGACCAATCAGACGAAGCCCTGATATTTTCTGAAAAATGTCGAGCACAAGCTCTAATAAATCTCATGCTTTTGAATTATTCTCTTAACTGTGGTAACACTAGAAATTACACAATGGATCTTGCTGCTATACGCCAGTTAGTTTTTTGCTTGCAAAGTACTATTTTGTATCTAACATTAAGCATCGAATGTATCTATGCCTGGACTATTCAGGTCAATAGTGATATACATTTCACAAAATGTGTGCTTCCAAGGGAAAAAGAGGGCCAAGCATCAAATGAGGTTGAAATTTCTTTAACTTCTCGGATAAACTCATTGATTTCCGAGTTCCGAAGTTCATGTTTTCCTAGCGAGTGTGAGGACCGCTCTCTGCACTTTGAAACAGAAACTATAGGGCGTCGTCATGAGAAAATGATTCCACAAATGTGTCCTTCGATCGTTCCAACGAACACATGTACAGAATCAAACAAGAAATCTAAATTCGACGAATTATTAACAAGTTCCTCATATTCAGTCACATCCTTCCGAAATTTTTTCCAGGAAGACAAAGAAGACGTGAAAACCAGTACGTTACAAGATTTGTATCAAATCGTTTTAAAGCCTGTTCAACACCTTATTGAAGGGACAGAAGTTGTCATTATTCCTGATGGTCCGCTTTATTTAGTTCCATTTGCAGCTTTATTGGATGAAGAGGGAAGATTTGTCGCGGAATCTTTGCGTGTAAGACTTTTTCCATCACTGACTACAGCAAAGACGATTTTAGAGAAAGAAATAAGTTCGAATGGTCAGTTAAAGCCACTGATTGTTGGAGACCCTGACGCTGGCTGCTTGCAAAGGTTACCATGTGCAAACAAGGAAGCACGAGTGATTGCTGAGCTGTTGAACACTGAGCCTCTTATTGGAAAGGAGGCGACTAAGGAGAGAGTTCTCACGAGTATTGAAAATGCTTCCTTGATCCACATTGCAGCCCATGGAAACGTGGAGAGGGGAGAGATCCTCCTCGCTCATAGCCACATCGACTCCAACATCTCATCAAAGCCAAAGAAAGAAGACAGCATGTTGGTGATGGGCGATCTTGAGCGCAAACGGCTGAAGGCAAAACTGGTCGTCCTTAGTTGTTGCCATAGTGCTCGCGGTAAAGTTACTGCCGATGGAGTAGTTGGCATCGCTCGGGCTTTTCTAGGAGCTGGTGCAAGGTCTGTTCTGGTGGCACTTTGGGCCATTCACGACGGTGCAACTTTTTATTTCATGACAGAGTTTTACAAACACCTCTCACAAGGAGAGAGAGTAGGTGAATCGCTGAACAAAGCCATGGCAGCCATGAGAGCGTCGAAAAGATACAACGATCCTCGACACTGGGCACCGTTTGTTCACATTGGAGACAATGTGACAGTATGTTAAACAGTTGCTTTTGAAGTTTTACACTGTACAAAATCGTTCAGTATCTGATTGGGGAATCCAAGTCAGGAATTTCACCGGTGTTCAACGTTGTTGCCAAACACAGATTGTGCCGTTTTTATAATTTGTAAGAACATTCTTATGTTTAAAGTTCGGAAGTCGCTCCTCTTTGTGCATTTAATCTAAAATAAGTGTTGGACTGATAGTACTTCACCATGAAAAAGACTGTTACAAAGACTATGCAAACATTGTGAAAGCTCAAGGTTTCAATACAAGATTTTGACCAGCTATTACCGGTTTTCAAATTTTCGCACAAAACAGTCTTACGTTTAAAGTTTGTGTGTTGTTTGTTCGGTCCTTGCGATAATCTTTACTACAGTTATGTTTTGTATATCAATTTTGAGTGATCACAATCTTCTGATCAAGCGTTGGCAAGTTTAATTTTAAAGGTTTTTGGACTGATTTCAAACTTAACATTGAGTTGAATTGTGCAGAGCCTTATTCGAAAAACGCTGATTAGCGTCAAACAGGAAAAATTCACATATTGAACATTTTTAAATGAGTACATTGTTATTCTATCTACAGATTATAAGTATTTTCTAGTCGGTCAAAATGGTTAGATTGCCGACCTCGTTCCAAACTCGACAATATCAGCGTTTTTGGTTCTCCCAAAAAGCATCGCTGGTCGTTTCAGCTCAAAGCTGCACTGATTTGAACCGCAACTAACTTTTCCAGAGAGAACACCAAAAATTGCTAATTGGTTTGGAAGAAGGGAGACCATGTTGTCCAGAATGAAGAATTTTTGTCTTTTACTAGCAAAATTATAAGGTTTTTTTGCTTGCTTAAGGTCCTTTATTTTAATTGAGTATTTTTTTGTACGACCTTGTAGCAATTTATGAAGATAAAATTTATCAACGATCGAAATTGTTCTCTTCAGTAGAGCTTAAATAACAAACATTTTATAGGCAGCTTTAAAGACGTAATTTACATTGGAGGACCACAGTGCAGGCAATTAATGTGTAGTGACGATAAAAGCTATAATCAACTTTCGAAATTGTTTCCTTTAGTAGAGTTTACACAAGGAACATTTGATAAGAAATTCTAAAGAGCTAATACACTAAAAGTTTTAAAACGCTAGTATATATAGCTGGTATAGATATTTGATAACATGTTCTAAAAAGCGAGTCATTGTTCTTAATGAGTCGACTGTTACTTGATTGGTAGTTTGAAACAAAGATTCCATTGTTTAAGGTTCCGAAGGTATTTGAATAGGTTTGTTTGTAAACAGTACGTAACCTAAAATCCGCCAATAGCAATGCAGCATCACAGCATGCTTCTGTGTAATTAAAGATTTTAAAAAGGATTCAAAGTAAGGCTTCACAATATTTATTAGTTCAGTGTTTTACGGGTATGTTTGTAGGAAATAATGCCGTTGGTCGGAATGAATGGAGAAAGACAACAAGACAGAGAGAAAAATGGATGTTTCGGAAAACATTTGTTTTAAAATTTGAAAGTCCTTTAGCAAACTGATAAATTAGATAAACAACAAATATACATCGAGCCTTTTGAGGCTTGTTAAGCTTATAATTATTTTAAGCTTAAAAGTGCTGTAGTTGTATAATAAAGGGACCTACTTTGAGTTCATTGTGTACGTAAAACTCGATTGTTTGAACGTGTACCTAAACCTCTATTGTTTCAACGTGTACGTAAACCTCTATTGTTTCAACGTGTACGTAAACTTCTATTTATTCAACGTATACGTTAACTTCTATTGTTCCAACCTGTACCTAAACCTGTATTGTTTCAACGTTTACGTAAACCTGTATTGTTTCAACGTGTACGTAAACCTCTATTGTTTTAACTTGTACGTAAAATTTTATGATTTCAACGTGTACTTAAAACCACGTGTTTGTTGCTCTAATGGTTGGCGTTAAGCAGAAACCATTTGACTTATAATGTTTCGTGTGTAGATAAAATTGAATTTAGGCAGATAAAGTAGCTGAGGAGTTAAGAAAGCTTCTCTAAGTTTGTCGAAGTACGTGAGGTGTTTCCGATCAAACTAAAGAATGCTTGTTTTCAGGGAGGATGTGAATAGGAGGCCCCGTTGCAAGTCTTAAGAATCGTGGAATTGCACACCAAAACAGTTAACAGCCTCGTTTCGAGGGCTTTTCTGTTCCTACAAGGACTAAATCAGAATCGGCTCAAAGAGAAACCAGTTAGACACTTTGTTCCGAACCAAAATATATAGATTCGGTTTTCAAACTCCAAGTTGTATTCAAGGAACACTGCAAAAGTTAGTCTGTTACACGTACAAAATATTTCTAAGCTCTTGATATAAAGAAGTGTTGGTATTTACAATTAGCCCCCTATTTTTTCAAATACGAAAGAAGTCCGAGTTTTAACCTTGCGAATCATCGGCATGGCAGCATTTGGGGTTTGTAACTTTTGGTTATTTATCAGACAAAATCAATAAAAACATTTCCCAAAGTTTACTTGTCAACGCCAAAAAGTGCTATCGTGATGCCAAAAGCAAGAGTCAGATTTTCGTTTGGCGATTCTGCGATGTCACTCAAAATATAAATTATAGATTTTGCCCTCGCGATCTAAAATTCCAGAGTAATTCAATTAAGGCGGGACTTAACCTAAACTTTAGTTGGATAGTGAGGAAGTTGAAGAAGATATTTGAATGAGAAGAAATTTGAGTAAAACCGCCAAACCGTTCCTCCATG
>JAOBRD020628464.1:0-12165 GCA_027575215.2 Hydrozoanthus sils
AATACAATATAGGGACTATATCTACCCCACCCTAATACAATATAGGGACTATATCTACCCCCCCCCAATATTTATAAGCCCATCCAAAACCCCTTATGAAGTTATACAAGCCCAGGGTTTTAAAGTGGTATTTTACGGTATGCCACTCAAGGGCAAGACTCTTTGGTTATACTAAAGTAACAAAGGTTTCTTTACTAAGTCCTTAACTTTAATCCAATTGTTTGTGGTATGATGCTTTACAGTAACTATGAGCAACTCTAAGTTCATCTTGTTTGAGAGAATGTTTCATATTGCCTGTTGCTTGGCTCACATCTTGTATCACTTAGAACTTCTAAAGTTGTAGATCAAAGATCTAATGTAATTTTATCTGCAGGATGACTACCGCAGAACTATTTTGGAGCTGGATGAAAAGGAGTTCATAAGCTTACGCTTATGCTGTGTTGAAATCAGGAACCACTATGTGAGTTCTCTTTTCCAGTTTCATCTTTAGCCAGAAGTTTTAAATCTCTTTACAGTATTCTTATTTCAATTTAACTTAAGCAATGCAACTACCTCCCCCCCCCTCCCCCCTTCCTTTTTCCGGTAAAGCTTTTGTGTATTTCCCTTCACCATTGTGCAAGGTGTGCAACAGCAGCTCAATGAGTTTTAGAGGATGTGTTTTTATGTGCATTTTTATCCTTAAATCGTATTCCCAGTTACAAATTTGGTCAAATGAACTTAGCCACTTCGGTTTCGCCAGCCGCAAAGAACTGGCTTCACACGGCAAATCGCAGCATACTCGCCGAAATTCCGCTTTTTGGCTGGCTGGAGCGTGCGAACTGAGTGTGTGAGTGGTTTTGATTTAAAACAGGCTAAGTAAGTCTGGCCAGGACCCATTTTAAAAATGCTTCGTGCATTGCACTTCAGAACTGACTAATTAGTATTTTCATTGTGTTGAGGCTCACAATTATTGAGATATGTCCAGAACCTGAAGAGAATTAAGTAAATGCTGTGCTCAGTTCTATTGGCTCCTCGTCAAAACAACCGAAAAGCTTTTTATTTTCGGTCTATCGCCTAATAAAACGAACTCAAGAAAATACGCTTACCAGGTTTGGTTGATGATGCGTCTCGGCGCTTGTTTTTTCCGCCCTTAGAGTTGTAAACGGATTGGCCAGTCCTCGTATTAGCTCGAGATGTCGTGTTTCATCTTTCCTATTACACCTAGCTATAATATTACTTTTGTTTTGATGTAACAGTAATAAGATGTAATACTTTGTTTAACTCACTTGCGTCAATTTTTTTCTTCCAGCTCTGTCTCCATGACAGCATCACGAAGAACATTGAGAAAATAAAAAAGCCGCGTTCGATGAACCATGACACTTTGTACTAAACGATGATGGATTTGCGTTCGGAAATTACTTTGTCTTTATTTGAAGAACTACAAGGATCAGACCAGCAAGATTAATTATTTGATCTACGAAACATTTACATGATGCAGTGCATTGAGTATTTAGTAGTCCTTTGCCACCCTGTAAAGATCGTATTTTACATGTATTTATTATCTGTAAACTTCTTTATCTATTTCAATCCTTGCAGTTGTTTTTATTTGCTTAGAAAATTGTAGCTATAATGTATAAATGAGCGATTTTTATAATACATTGACAAAACTGCTGGTTTTATCAAAGGAACTAAATGAATTATCTATAATTCTATGGCATAATAAAGTCCTTCTGAAAACATTCTGATGTCGAAAAAAGTTGTAATCTACGTGGGTTGGAAGAAAGACTGGGGGTACGAGACGGCTAGAGGGCTATTTCTATATTTAGTTAACCATTTAAGGGACCCTAAATTAGTAAATATCGTTTGAGCCCTATTAAGTGCTGTTTCTATTAATCCCCCATCCCCACCTCCTAACTTTAAACTCATCTCGTCAAAATTAAAAAAAACGAGGAGGAAATCATTCTAGCAGACTGGCAGCAAGTCTTGTTTTCTGGCTATTGTTTGAGAAGCTGATATGAGCGCTCATTTTTACGGGTCAGAGTTTCAACATTTTCAAGTTTCATATAAAACAAGTTTTTGATGTCTTTTCAAATGTGACAAAAAGATTTTTTACATACAAGGCTCGGCAAAGGTGCGTGCTTTCTATTAACTGATCATAACGTTAACTAGATCATTAATTTGACAAGTAGCCGGGCGTTTGTGTTCAGAGGAAGCCTGTTCCAGGCTCTTAGTCAGTGGAGACGATCGAAAAAAGGGAGCGTGGTCTGGTATTTAAAGAAAAATGAGTGGAAAGCTCATTTGTCCTTACCAGGCCCCGGCTCTCGCTTTTTCGATCTCCCCCAATGACTAGTTCAGAAGAAGAGACAAGTTCAGAAGAAGAGACAAGCTGTAGAAGGTTGTGCTAAAAATTTATTTTCAAAAGAAGGTAAAACTGTATGCTACTTGCATGAAAGTAGAGTCTTGGTTACAAAAAAGTAATATGCAGTTTTTGAAATTAATTATTTAGACCTGGTCCCTGTTTCTCGAAACTTATACTAACTGAACAGAAAATTTGCTAGTTGATAAAATACTGAAGCTGGCAGGGTAAAAAGATCTTTATTGCAAAGGTTTAGCTTGTAACATATTTAAGTAATGCTTCATGAATCCCCCTGTAGGTATATATTACTAGCCTTGGCGTCGGGATTCTACTATTTCGCCTGCGGAAAACAGTCATAAATATTTCAAGAAGTAGTAACCACACCCATCAGTGTATCCTAAAACACAAATCCTCTTAATTTTTTTCGTCAGATAGATAGTGAATTAAACTATAGCTTTCTTCAGTTTTCTGTAAATTTTTTACAAGTTCGCATTTTCCATTTATAGCAGTTTTTACTTGATTTTCAAACCTGCTGTCCACTCACTCTGTGTTACTTGGTCTTTTTGCCAGACTTGTCAGCTTTGTTTTTCGGACTAGCGGCTGGAGGAACTTGCTCGGCTGTTGGTGGGAAATCCTGGGGTCTCTCTCGTTCCTTTCGCTTCGGAGCTGGCTCCGCCACATCTTTTTTCCTGTCTTTTGCCAACGTAAACAACGCTATCTCGAAAGCGACCAGGATGCACATAAAATAAGGAAACCAATCTTTCGTAATGTACTTCGCAAATGTCGAAATAAATGTCGATGATATAACACCAAACCCGATCACGCTCAAGATTGTCATAGTAGTGACGTTTGTTCAGTAGTCTTGCTGAATGTTTGGTGAATGAACGAACAATGTCTAAATTCTCGCCTGCATGCAGTACGCGTAAAACAAACTGAATAGTCAAATGGCTCAAGAAATGTTTAAGTGGCTTCACGCGCAAGGTATTCATTACTGTTATGAATACGCACACCAGCAAAAAGCAGGTCCACGGACTGCTTAATTTCCATGCCTAACGGTTTTAATGATAACTGTCGAGCTATTACATCAGCCATAACTACAACATACGCTCCAAAAATGAGCTCCAGATGGTATACATTATTCCAAACACCATACAAGGTCCTTAGGGTCATTTCGAAAATCGTGCTGACGAAAAAGGAAGCAATGAACTTATGAAAAAGAGTAACAAGTAAAGTCAAGGATTGGCGGAGCCCCAAAGGGCTAGTTTAATTTGTAAACTTCATTTTATTTTAATGAGTTTCAGTAAATTATTCTCGGCAGTATCACAATCATAATTATCAACTGATGGTTTGAAAAACTGCACTGAGAAGAACTAAAATTTTTACAAAACCGAACGGACCTAGAAACTCCAGTTTCACACTCGGAGATTCAATACGAACGCGGCTAGCACTTTTTGTGGACGGAGATCATAGGCTAGTGCCCAATAACATACAGTTCAGAACTAATTTACACATTTGAATCATCTTAAGCAAAATTCTATTTATGACGTTTGCAGCGGTGTTTGCTGACTGGAAGGGTAGTAGTAGGACTCTGCGTCCCTTATATACGAGGCTTGTCTCCAGATCGCTGGCCAATTATAGCGGCGGTCACAACAAGCACAGAACGACTATCAAATTTATAAAGATCTAGAATTACTAGAAGAAGCTTAGCCTGCGTGCACGGCTGCTAATAAAAGCGGCTATGCGTAGACTAGAAGAAGCTCGTCCGCAGGCTAAATTGTACAGAACGAATAATGACTTAATTAAAGTAACAATGTTGACATATGGTTTTTCTAAAAGGTTATTATATAACAAAAGACTAAAACGTTTAAATTTTGAAGTCTAAAAGTTTAAAACAAATATGTTATCTTCAGATAAAAAAACACAGGCGTGCTAGAATGAGTATAAAATGTTCAAGTTATTCCCCTTGGGAAAAGTTGGGCGATAAAACATTTTAGTTGTTTGTTTAGTAACAATGATAAATAGGGAGCCAGGTTGATTAATATTTTCTCGAACAGTATACACTCAGGTCCCCCCTCACCCCAACAGATTACAAAGTTCCACTTTTTTTGACCAACTATTTCAAAATTAAAAGCAATACCAGCATCTAAGTTTTTCAAATCGATTTTAAAGTTCAATATGACTGTATACACACACCGTAGAGTGCGTAAGAGAAGAAGTCAAAACAATGGTATTTTTAAGGAACCCAATTTTGTCGGGCGAGGTGGTGGATGGCGGCACAGACCCCCTACCCCAACCCCCACCACTTTTTCAGAGCTCAATTTCTCAAAACCTGATTTAGGGGTTTTGGTTTTTATTGTATTATAGACTTCCCTCTCCACAAAGAAGCGTTAGTGCAAGCACTTTATCAAAATCTATTTTATTGAACATGATATTTGCTCCTGAAATTCAGCCTTTTTGAAAAAAGGTGGTAGGTGGCGGCACATAATACCCCTTCCCCCTAAATTGGGTTCCTAGGAAGTACCATTGTTTTGACCTTTTCCCTAATAGAAGAAAAGTATCTCATCAACATTAAGTAGCTGAAAAGCTCTCGTTCAACAGACAACTGGTAGGTTGGTAGGCTTCAACGGTGGGGTGTTTCGCAAGATTAAGGTTTGATCCGTCCAGTTCTTAATCCCTTGGAGAGTCTGTCCTACTCCAGGTAAGGGTGAAAACAAAGTAAAAAAACAAAGGACCAGAACTTGACTACCTCCAACACTCATCTTCTTTACTTAGGCTCAGTCGGTTCAATTCCTTGCCCAGCTATGAAAGAGCCCACAATCACTGACTGTCACAGGTTTTTGAAAATATTTAAGGGGCAGGCTTAGGTCGATTTAAGACTCACTTGATTAAATTAGGGTTGAATCAGTAAAACGGCTAAAACCAGAAAACTGCACATTTGAGTCACGGAGCTGCATCTCTTGACAATGTTTGTTTCTGAGCATGTGTGTTGGGAACGACGTTGAACCCGGCAGTTTTAATGTACAAAGTCTATACTGGGATATATGTGTGTTACACATCTGGTTCTGGCTAAATCAAATGAGAGTTATTGGCTATAAACTATGATCCCACCCAAAACAAACTTTATAGAACAACAATGAGAAAGAACACATGATCGTCAAAACGGTTTTGCAACAATTAAAAAATTTCAATCGAGTCAGAAAGTATAAAGTCAACGTTACACAAGAACACATTTTTACTTAGAAGGGGATTTTTATTTCATTTATTATCAACTAACCGATTTTTCTAGCGGAAAGTTTGTCGAAAAAAGAGTTTTCAGTGAATGAAAAGCAGAACGGGAGATTCATTTGCATATAAAAAAATTGAATACCGCGTGCTTAGAAACATTGCTTTTGTCATGGGGACAAAAGCACTCGCCGCTTTTTGCCTTTGGTCTGCATATATTTAGTTTTCAAATCCATCTTTTGTTTTTCAAGGAAGATAGTTCTATCAAGTTTTCTAGTTCTTTGGGACAGCAGTCAGATCAGTTAGTTGGTACCAGCCACTGAGCCAGTTTGGAGCAAAAACTTTGGCCACTTTGATAACTGTCTAATAAAAGGTTAATAATACCACAGTATGTTGCAGCTTCACCTGAAAAGTGGGGATTCGCGGACTTGTGAAGGCAGACGAAGTTAGACTCACCGATATCACACCGCGATAACTCCAAGCGACAGCATGTTTTACAACCTCGAAGTTGTTGATTTATTTACTATTAAACAGCATCAGTTTTGATTTTTTAAGCTTATCAATTTTGACTCCAAGTGATTCCGCCGTTGAAAGACTCAAGGTTATAAGAAAACGTCACAAATTTTACTTGTATCATCATTACAAGTGTGTGAAAACTGAATAACTATATTTCATTTATTGTTCGCTGAAAACTGTAGTTTCTGCCATGCAGTATAAAACTACAGAAAGCGAGATATCTCCTTTAAAAAAATCATCGTTGTTTCAACAAGAAATCCATATTTATTCTTTGTCTTTGAATTCATTATAGGAAGCGTCCTAGAGCCAGTCAGTGAACTCGTTTACATCTGTCCCAAATCATGCAAAACGTTACGAAGGTCCTTTCTCATTGTTTCCGTTTTTTCTCTGTATGCATCTATTTCGTCCTTCAACGTGCTTACATCTTTTTCAAGCCGTTTCTTTTGTCGCTCTGCATTTTCAGCTCGCATATCCATAGCTTTGATGCTATCGTCTAACAGTCGTAGTTGTTTCTCTAACGATTCTTCTCTCTGCGCAAGTCTCTCTTCATTGTCTTCCAAAACTTTAGTATTTCTCGCCTTCAATCCATATTCTTTGTTGAGGAGTTCAATATTAGGCTTTGCTCGTTCGAATCTTGCCCATGCTCGGTCATATTCATTTGTTGCAGTTCCCAGCTTTGCTGAAGTTTCTCGATAAACAATTTCTTTTTCATCCGCTTGTTCTTTCAATTGCCTTAAAGTAACCTCGAGTTTATCGATTCGAATTTCATCCTCTACTGATTGCTCCTCCAGAGCTTTGATACGGTAAAAATTATGTTCGATAACTTCTTCATGTTCTGAAAGCTGTTGTTCCTTGTGGTAGCATTGATTCTCGATATTGTCTAACTCATTCTTCTGCAAGCGAATCTGCCGTTTCAACGAGCTCTTTTCTTCTTCCAGCCGATTAGCAATCTCATCAGTTTGCAAAAACCTCCTCTTACAGTCGTACTCTCTCTCTTCAGCTGCTTCAAGCTGCTCGCGAATGAAGTTCATTTTTTTCTTAATATTCTCCATAATTGTGACGAAACTCAATAGATAAGTCACTGAGTTTATCGAGGAGTAATTCCGTTCACAACTAGAAAGAAATCCTCGTACACGCCAAACATCACCTGTTTTTCAGAGTCAACAATAAAAGGATCAACCAATGAGATTTGAGAAACAAAACTGGCCCAGTGCAGTGTGTGAATCGTCGAGACATTAAAAGTCCAGCGAATTAATCAGCTCATGGTAACATTCAATATTTTATAGATATTGATCTGTCCCGGGCCCAAGCGTCACAGAATCAAAGACTAATAAAAAAAGGTGTTCAAAATATATGTTGACTTGACATAATAACTAATATCACAATGCCCTTCACGAACAGACAAAATTTGTAAAAAAGAAACAATTCAAGCCAATTTCGTAATAGGTTCACTAGGTATCAAAAATCATTTTTCTAGATCTCGGTTCTTTTTAGCTGCAACATGTGCCATTCCTAAATCAGAAGTGACAGAACATTGAAAGAAGTATGTAAGGTAAGCGTGGTCGCTGTTCGTTGGCGCAAAACGGTTTTTAATAATTCATTTCATTGTTTTTTCTTTTAACTTCAGTTTTTTGTTTTTCAAATTGCTGGTTTTGTTTGTTCGAACGTGCTTTCAACAAACTTGGACTAAAATAAAACTTATTTTGAACAAAAAAATATTGAGAACAAAGTGCCTCGCATTTAATATCAAATATTTTTTCGATTAAACAGGACCTCGATCGGCCTAGTGTCGGGAAAATGATGAAAAACCATCTGGTAAACTTTTAAATGCTTCAAGGATTACTCTCTTATAAAGAGTTGAGGCATAAGACACAACAACAAACATGTGGTTATCAGCCCAGGCTGCTGCAACGAGGCATTTTCACACACATGCGCAATGTGCATGTATATCTCACGGTTTTGGCAGGCCACAGGTCTTATAAATGTTACATGGTTTCCGAGATATAAAATTGTTTTTGCCTTTATACTGTCATTCATAATGCTTGGTGGTGTTTATTTCCCATTGTTTTGCCTGGGCGACAGAATTCGATGAAATTTGTAAGACCTCTGGCCCGCCAAAACAGTCGGATATACACAGTCATGGCTAGTCCACATACTCCATTAATCTTTTCGCCCTCCTGTTGCTAGTATAAAAACACCAGACAACACTACAGATAGCCTTTACTCGGGCCGGTGATGAGAAACTCTAGGGCAGCCAGAAGAGGTAGAGGACTTGGTGATCATGCCAAGATTTCTCGGTAGTAACCTAATAAACGGTATCGTGCATCACCATGCAGACTTCTTAATCTCCCTACAGCAAACATCGGAACGGCAGCTGATTCACCACTGAGGTTGACGAAAGCTCAATGTCTCATGTCCCGAGGCCCGAGTTATGTTTAAAAGTTGATCTGTTTTGACAGCAACAGGTGTAACACTATGCGCTACAAGGGCCGGTGGTAATCAGTCAAGCAGCATGCAATTTCTTCTTTAAGATAAGGTTTTGAGGTTCTTACAAAATACTTATAGCTATAAATATTTTCTTCGGAAAACTTATCAACTTCAAATTAAAATTACTGCGTGTGTGCAGCTGCTCTTCGTCTCTCAAACGAATATGGTAAGGAGACGCCCTTCCCAATTCTTTTGACCATGAGCGGTTGATGCGAATTTTATCAGATTTCAGTGTCGTTTGTGTTAAACTCTGTTTATGTGTCAGTTCACGATTGTCAAAATCTACCTCGTGATAACGTTTTTCCTTTCAAAACTGAGGCAAAGTATGATTTAATTTTCGGACTATTTTCATATCATTAGTTGATTGATAAAGGGCATTTTCGACACCGGGCCTTTAGATTTCAAAATTTTCCCTGGGAAGCCCCAACTCCCCATCCCTCCCCCCAATAGTCTCTTGCCTTTGGCTCTCGCCATTACCGTATTTACCAGGCTTTAGAGAAGGGTGGTCACACGTTGCTCACAAATGCTTTCAGGCATTGAGGCACATCTGCAAAGTGCGCATAAGCAGTTATTATTATTATTATTATTATTATTATTATTATTATTATTATTATCATCATCATCATTACTATTATTATCATTATTGTTATAGCAATAAAAATAATAATAACATTTTTGTCATCATCATCATTATTATTTTATTATTACGACTACACCGTAAGTAAAGCTTTATCAGAGTTAATTGATCAGCGTTACCGGTAGATTTCGACCACTTTCCAAGTTTTCTTGAATCCATTCCATTCCACTTCGCTCTACGGATTCTAGATAGAATTTCACTAAAGTGCACTTCACGTCCTTGTTATATTGCGTGTACTGAACTCAAATGTTTGGTGTAGCTTATATCATACACAAGAAAATTAGACTAAAACCTTGTAATAAAGAAGGTTTTTATTTAAATTAAAAAGTTTTTATCATACACTTTAAATAAAATATTTGCAACATTAGATAAAAAAGCAACTGCGGCAGTATGATAGAGTTGAAATGATGATAAGTATTGTCCATACTTGGTTCGATAATAAATTAATATTTTAATGATGCTCCGATTTATTGCCGCGGGAAGCTTTTGTTACTCACGAATTACTCAACACTCAATTAAAATAAGTACAAAATTTTTCATAACAAAATATTTTTGCTTCTAGTTAGAATCCTGACCTGAGGTCAATTTTAAAAAAACGAATGAAAGCAGGCATAGCTAGTTTCTAGTCTATTCGCTCTCACAAGAGAGGAGAGGATCTGGGCATGTGATTGTTAAGTAGCAGTCACCATCTCTCTTAATGAAAATTTCCGTCTTATAAACTAACGTCAAGAACGGAAGGAAACTAAAAAAATGACAATTTCAATTTTACCATCACATGTGCATATTTTGAGGTGTTTATAAAATCGTTATTAACGAAAATGCGACGCTAATTTTGGGCTAACAATTCGTAAGGCAGCACGTGGGATCGAGGTGATAATTTATTCTATATATTCTCACAGTGGACATACAAATCATATGGTAAACAGTTTCATATTTCTGACTGGATTAGGTCAACTATCGTATCGATCCCAAGCAAAGCCTTGGCTACATTTTCAGAACAATTTTCTGTTCTTAACTACATAAGTGGCAATTACTGTGTTCAGTAGAGTTCCATAAATATTTTCATTTCGGCCGTCCATTTGTGGCGGGTTGCTTCAAACAAACCATACAGTGCGACAGAAGCCTTCAGCTGTTGACGAAAAACCACACTCCTCATTTACTTTTGAGAAAAATGAGAGAAACACGCCAGTGGCCACAAAGAACGTGAAATGGGGAAGACACACGTCACAAGGCAATAAAAAGCAATAAAAAGGTGAAACGGGAGAAAGGTGGGGACATTTTTCTTGGCCTATTCAGTTCAGTTTTCTGACCACGCATCAATAATGATTGGTTGAGTTCTCGCTCGAAATACATAATCATTTACTTCCAGCACTTGACGTGTTCAAATTTACTCTAAGGGCATGATCATCGTTCTCGCCATCTTTGAAAACAAAAATCATATCGTTTGATTGACTACTACTTACCAATGCTGTATAAAATGACTTTCGCCTATGATGAGTAAAAACACAACATAGTATTAGTTAGTTTAGATAGTATCTAAATCTAAATATTACGGTATAGGTGTCTCAAAATACTACCAAATAACTTTCCAAACTTGGAAAAATGTTTCCCTTTTGATTGAATATACGAATAAAACGTTTTTACAACATTCGTTAAAAGTAGATTACTAAACCAAATATTTTGAATAAAATTGTACGATATTTTTGCACAGCTTGATAGATTTTATGACAGTTTGTTAGTAGGCTGTAAAAATTGCTTTTGGACACCCTTTCATGACATACTGTGACTAAATTTCAGTTTCACTAAAGTTCTCTTCCTGTCTGATATTGTAAACCATGATTTATATAATATACTAGTTGACTATCAGAGCGATAACACCACACGGTACCTAATGAAACGTTGCTGGGCGCCAGATCTTGTGTATGAGCAAACTAAGTCATTGCTTGGAGCTTGCAAGCTCAAACTTTATTTCTTCATCCAAATTTCCCAAAACTGGTTTGATCATTTTGCCAGGAGGCAAATTCATGCAACACAACACTCCATGATCCATGCAACATTACGCAAAACATAAACAATTACACTGGGCCTCCTGTGATATACTACTTTTCAGATAGTATAGGTAATCACATGCCTTCGAATTGAATTTGAAAATTGATTTGTCAAAATTACGTGAGGCAGAAGGCGCATTTAAAACACCAAAGAGGAACCCTAGTGGATTTGCAAGTTTATAAAGCTAGTTATCTCAAGACTTTGACAAAAACATTTAGGGTATAACCAGCAGAATATGCTTTCTAGGACCAACGCTTTTATCAAATCCCCCTCCCCTTCTTAACAGCCAGAATTGTTTGTTACTTAAGCTTTGTATAGTTTCGGTTATAACTAACTAATAAACCTGAAGTAATTTGGAAAAGGACTGGGCAAGAAAGATATATTAGATAGGTTTAGCAAAGGCAACACGACGACAACGTGACGTCTGTTTACGTGCGTGCGCACAGCTCGAGGCCCTGAGACGTTGCGATGTACTTGTCGTGTTGTGTTTCAGGACGGGATTTTGATGATTTCGCGTTGCGTTCACAACGTGACGTCTTCTTCTCAGGACCTCGAGCTATGCACGCGCACGTAAACAGAGGTCACGTCGTCGTCCTCAGACGTTGCGATGTACACGTCGCGTTGTGTTTCAGAACGGGATTTTGATGTTTTCGCGTTGCGCTCACAAGGTGACGTCTTTTTCTCAGGACGTCGAGCTGTAAGCGCGCACGTAAACAGAGGTCACGTCGTCGTCCTCAGACGTTGCGACGTACACGTCGCGTTGTGTTTCAGAACGGGATTTTGATGTTTTCGCGTTGCGTTCACAACGTGACGTCTTTTTCTCAGGACCTCGAGCTATGCATGCGCACGTAAACAGAGGTCACGTCGTCGTCCTCAGACGTTGCGATGTACACGTCGCGTTGTGTTTCAGAACGGGATT
>JAOBRD020628567.1:0-15407 GCA_027575215.2 Hydrozoanthus sils
TAAGAAACATGTGTTTCAAAACTGTTGAGACATAAACATGTTTTTACAACTCGTGTCTCACTGGGGTTTCTAGCTGTAAGCCCATCCACCGGACCATATATAATGGCATGTTTTGGTTGGCTAATCACTAATTCATGAATTATAATTGACTTCGAGCACTGACTTTCTGAAGTAAAATTGCCTACTCGTCAATTCATGCACTATGTGGGATCGAAGAGGTACTAAATAGCCACAACTAAAAAACAATGGATTTTTGGAAAGCCTTTTCCATTTTATTGGTACTTGCTTTTCCATCGTCATCCAAAGGTTAGTACAACTGGGACGTTTTTCTTAGTAAGCACTAAGGAGTTATATAACTTGAATTGTTTAATTATCAGCCGTGAGCCCGTGTTTTTCTTTTCCCTTTTCGTGAAAGGTCATTGTACACCTATTGAAAGTTGTTTTATAAAGATGACAAAAATGGTAACCGAACAAAAAGTTCTAAGTAAAGCGATTGTGAATAAAGTTATTCTAATTTAGGAGTGTAAAAAAAAAGAAGTACAGTGTTTAGTTTTTTACTTCTCGGACACTTACTAGACCCTGCTACTACTGTTATATAGTCGCTTTTTTAGCAAAAATTGATATTTTGGCTCAGCGAAGTCACTCTTTTCAAAATAATTAACTGGTACTGAAGAGAAATACTTCACAGTCGATAAAATTTTCCCTTGATGTGCATTTCTAGCTAATCTTATATCTCTTTTGTTATTGTTTTACCTTCGTGAGTGTTTGTAAAGAAATCCATGGCAAAAAACATAATAAACTAGAAGAGGAAACTCAAATTTTGCAACGCGGCAAGAATATACAGGTGAACGAAAGTGTAGGGGCAAAAAATCGCGTACGAATTCGAAGATGAAAGGAAAAACAAATACGTATATGAAAAAAAAAATTATTTGATATACCAAACTTTACTGACAAGGCTGAAGTGTCGCTCAAAGTATAAATACCACAAGTCTTAACGAGAGCGTTCCAAATATTTTTGGCAGCTGAAACGCAACGTTTATATTGTTTCCTGCCCCCAACTGTCATTATTATTTGTTTTTTGTTCAAGCTCACAACAGCATAGCGGAAAGAGAGTTAGTTGATAGTTTTAGTTGTTGACAGAGGAGCCGTTTTATAAATTTCAAATGTGTATGTGCAAATCTTATCGAGTGTTATGGATATATCGGGTGCAACGCACAGCTAGCCTAGCGAGCAGGACTATGCCCACGCGCGCGCCATATACAAATACCACTGTGATACCTAGACTTTCAATCAACAAAACGAGTAGTGTGATTGGTTTATTCTTGGTCACATGCCACTGATCAAATTCAAATGTATCCTTGTTGGCCCTAACTGGCAACCAGCCAATGGTGCGAAACACAACCCACGCTAAACCTTGCGGTCTCGGCCAGGCGGGATGGCATTTTACATGTAAATGCAAGCTTGTTATCGCCCCAGCAAACCGAGATGTCTCGGCTTGCCGCGCCGGGACAACAAGCTGCATCTAAAGAGGCCCTAAATGTTGGTGATTTTCCCATGTACAGATAGCAACCTTTGACATATGAAATCAACGGTATACAACTGAAATGGATAAAATCTATTTTTTTTTTAACTATCAACGTCTCTTTTCCTATGTAGCTTTTATCAGAATGAAAAACCGAAGGCTAGCCAATTGAGCTCACTGCCGCATGCTTAGCCGCCAGTCTTTCGTGCGGGAGGCTCGGGTTTGATTCCCGGTGCCGGACCTTTACTCAGGTTCTTAATATAATTGGGGAGAAGGTGCTGCTTTTGCTCTTACATCTTCAAACGGTTAGACCTTCACCTCTCTCGGATAAGGATGTTAAACCGTTGGCCGGGTCTCATTTTTCTATCCAGCGGGGTACTTAAAAGAACCCACAACACTTGTCGAAAAAGAGTTGGGTCATCCCGGTGTCGTGGTCTGTATACTACTAACTGAGGCAACACTTAATGAATATATATGTGAGCCGTATATAGTGGACTATCTAAGACCCTCAATATCATTGACTCAACTGTAAATACATATGGAAAGGACGCTATATAAATGCATTAATGAAGGAATATACAATATGTATAAACAACATGTCAAGTATAAAGGGTTCGAATAAACCAGCAGATGAAGTTTGTTAAAGTAAATGCCGAGTTAGGAACAAAATAACCTGGGAGAAAAATCAACTGTACTCCTATTTTTTTTCAAAAAACTATTTTATAAGATCGTCAGACTGATACAAATCGGCCAAAATTTAAAAGCATGCTTAGAAGGCACTCGAAACTGAGGGATGGAAAAATATTCATTTTTTCGTTTCATTACAGTCATAAAATCATGGATTCATTCGTTTGGTTTCTTTATAGCTTTATGTTTCTGGAACGTTCGAACTTTTAAGAGAAAAACGCCTTCTTGTTTAAGAATTAACCAGTATATTTTTTCGAGCTAAGCTCTCGGGACCTTTAGACGTATGTTATGTTTAAGAACTTTCGAAGCTAAAAATTGCTAAAATGTTTGAAGTGCTACTAATTAGTGCGAAAACCGTCATGAATCCTTTTCAACATTGTTTATGCCAATCTACAGATCAGAAAGAGAATTAACACTTTTAGAATAATAAATTGTGTAGGAGCTCTGCGAGTGCCTTTAATTTCCCGAAGAACTGAGCGAAAATCTGTCCGCCATTACAAAGTTGCGAATCGCTATATGACGTCAGCGACTCAACTCGGGACAACCAAAACTACGTACATAGTGTCAACCATAGACAAAACACGCCCAAAAAATAATATAATATTTATTGATAAAAAAAACGACTGAGAAACCCATTTGGCCTCTCTGTATACATACAATGCAGTTAATTTGGTAGTGGCACGGGTTGAGTCAATGGCGTCATATCCGTTGTCTGTGCTAAACCCAGCATGGCGCAGGTGATTCACTCTCGATTAATGGCGGACAAAAAAACACCAGTGTTAAGCCTCGAAAAACGCACTTCAACGGTTTGATCTTGAAGGTTTGGCAATATGTTTAAATCTTGTATCTCTTCACGATTCTGCAAAAAAACCCCAAGATCTTGGATTTCCGCACTAGTAGCACTTAGCCGAAAATTAAGACAAGTTTTATAAAAAAAATGTATAGATATATCTTATTAGACAATTTTTTGGCCGCCAATATCGCTGGATGAATATTTTTACGAGTTGGCAGTATTTTGGCAAGACTTAAGGCAATTTGCTTTAATCTTTACCTAAAAATAAACAATTATAACGTCCTTCTTCGCTTTGCTTGCCCGCAACCAAATACACGAATCTAGATATAATCGTATGGCGCTTGCGCAAACTCACTTTGACAATCACGATGGAATTAACAATTAAAATATTATCAATATTCATAACTGCAAAATAATAATGACAATAATGATGTTAATAAAGATAATACCAATAAAAACATCTGTCATAACAGCACCATTAATCTAGTAGTGACGATAAGCAAACCTAATACAATATGTGTTGTGTATAAACTGATCTGTTAAAAGAGTTTTTTTTTTTTAATTTTAAAAAAGTATCCCAAATTTTCTAACCCTTAATTGTGGCTCTTCTTCAGGGGAATAATGACATTTAAAATTCAAACACTGATGCCGGCCACTTATTTAGAGTCTCTGAGAGATTTCAAAAGTGGGACATATGCACGTGGAAATTCACTCCTTTCATTCGCACTATTCTTAGCCAAGCTGGAATGCAGAGATTCTAAGAATAGAAAACTCTTTTAGCAGATCAGTTTATACACAACACATTTTATATTATTATGAATACTGATCGCCCTCAACGAAATATAAGCAAAACTACTTTTCTTCAAATCGCGAGGACGTAAAATGTTTATTAAAGGGAACGTAACCTGCATTTCAAACCTATTTTTGGTATTTTCAAAAACATCAGTTCGGGATTCCGAAACTGTACACTCTTAAACGCTTCATTTATTAATACTCTGCAAAAATGAGTAAAGAAAGTACTTACTAGTCGATCCCATGGAGACTGCCACATTTCACTGACGTCTGACGTCACAACGTGAAACTGCATTTGTTATCGAAAAAATAAAATCTTTTAGCTCAACTGCTTAAAAAGGAAAACGATTTTTTGTTCTACTGGATAATTGTATAATAAATGCAGTCAACAAAACAGTCCGAACCAGGCAATAGAGCTGATTTGTTTATCAGTTTCGCGTTGTGACGTCAGACGTCGGTGCAACATGGCGGCCTGCATGGGACTGACTAGTGCTTTCTTTACTCATTTTTGCAGAACATCAATAAATTGTTTTAAAAAGCACATTTTGGGAATCCAAAACTGATATTTTTGGACAAAAAAAATTATCTTACAAAATGAATTTAGTAAAACACGCAGTCTGATTGGCTGAGGACCATTTTCTAAATCTGAATAGAAATCATGAATGACATCATCAGTTGTTATTATTTTATACAAGCTATAAAAGATATTTTCCGTGTTTCCCTACTCTGTTGGAAACACTCGGGATTGTTGAGAGAACACGAGAAAAGGTTTGGACCACGAGCTGAAAGCGAGTTCTCCAAACAATCCCGCGTGTTTCCAACAGAGTATGGAAACACGGAAAATATCTTCGGAAGCTTAATTGGAGTTAAGATTCGCTTTAACGCTGCGATTTACAGTACTTCTTCATTTCTAGCCGCAGAAAGGTGTTTAGCACGAAAGGCAGTGGGAATGGAAAAGGGAAGAATTCCTGATTCATCTATAACGGGTTCTTCTTCTAACTCTGCAAACGTTTTACCAAAATACGGACGCCTTTTTCACAACCATACTTGCTGGGCTCCTCTAGTTGTTGGTGACCCTAATCCTTGGATACTTGTTGACTTGGGGTCGGTCACAAATATCACTAAGGTAGCAACGCAGGGAAGATATAACGCCAACTACTGGACAAAAACATACACTTTGTCTTATTCGCTGGATAGAAACACGTTTAAATCGTATCAGAACAACAAGGTGGGTACAACATTTAACAATTAGTATACGAGGTGGAGTTGTCTATGAGTCAATAGCTCGCGCTTCGTTGACAATAAGATCCATAGAAAACGACAACGAGTTTAGTAGAAACATCTCGAGAATAAACAACACAACTACAATAAGTTATAATAAATAAAGTTTTAATATCTTTAAACAGTTAATGTTGATATAAATTGCAGTTTTCGCGTGTAGATGAGCTCGTCAGTCTTTCAAATTATCGCTTTAAATATGTTCAGCCGATAGAAATCATGAGCGAGAACTCTAATCGTTTTAGTTGAAATCCCCAAAGAAAAAATCATCCAAACCACAACAGTTTTTGATGATTAGAGTTGTAATTAATTTCTTCAAACAATGTTGACTGATGTAAACAACTTTCGCATGCAGATGAACTCGGCAGTCTGCCGACGAGTAAATGTGTTAAATTGATGCTTCAAAGACAAATTTTTTGTATTTTTCTTACGTTTCAAATTGTTACACCATATTTCGTTGCTGCCGTCGTTTTGTCTGGAACTTTTTGTCAATTAGAAGCTTCAAGTCGTCTGCAAAAACGACTAAAATTCCAATAGCACGCGTAGGCGCATCATTGGATTTTGCAGACAAATCCTACTCCCTAAGTGTAGGGAGCCAATCAGATTACAGCATTCGTGATAGATAGTGACTAGATTTCTACTATATAGCTAATAACTGTTAGTGATTACAACCAGTAACTAAGTAGTGCTATTAAAAATTTTAATAGTTATAATGATTAATATTGTCATAAGTGATGATAATTAAATAAGTTTGAAAACACGGTACGGTGATAACATTGGAATAGAGACATTAAGCAGGAGACGTCCGTGTTGCCACGGAGACCATACGGAAATGAAATATCGGTAGTTGACGCGTACTTGCACACGTCATGCGGTCGTGGTGACCTTCACGGAGGTCGCCAAGACGCTTTTGATTTCACCTCCGTGGCGATTAGCACGACCGCATGACATGTGCCGAGTACGTGTCAACTTCTGATATTTAATTTCCTGTCGGCCTCCGCGGTAACACGGACGGCTGTTGTTTGAGGTCTCTAATATAAGCGGGAGTAAAAACAATATAAAATCTATTAAGTCGTCACTGCAGTTTCACGCTCTGGGGCCACCGTCAGACTGAATAATTAAAGCAAAAAAAGTTCTCTTATTCTAATGCCAGAATTTAGCCAGAAGCTTTGATCCTTTGTTCAGACTGGAGTCCTTGGGGGCCTTCAGGAAAATAGCAGTAATAATTAAAAGGCAGCAATTAGGAAAATATCAACGTTTCGATCATAATTAGGACCCTGGACAGTGGTCAGAGAGTGCAAAACCCCCCGTTTCCATGAGGGAAAACGGTTTTTATATTCACGTTGTAATGAAGCGAGGGCAATAAGTTCGTTTTCCTTAGAGTAAGTAAAAAAATAAATTATCTATTTCAGAATAATTGATTAGAGTTTTTAGCTAATGAATTGGGTTGAAAATATTTAAAACTTGAGCTCAAAAGTTATAATGAGTTAAGAATTTGTCAATCCCAATGAATATTGTATGGGTTAAATGGGATTTCTAAGTCAATATTTCAGTAATTCTTCAACATCCAACGTTTTAGAACAATTTTCTAACTGGGCTGTCAAAGATGGACCAGAGGTTTTAACTTAATTCATGCACGTTTTAGATTTTTCAGGCCAATTTTGACCGCCATACTGTCGTAGGTCACTTGCTTCGACCTCCAATACTCGCAAGATACGTCAAATTAAATCCGAAAGAAAAGGTTTTCCTTACTTGCTTGAGAATGGAGCTATATACTGGACACTGTTCAGGTACAAAACATATACTATATTTAGCTCATTGATTGTATCTGGGTAAGAAGTGGGTGGCCGGTGACAAAACCTCACCTATTTTTTTCTTTCTTTCTTCCTCCTTCCTTCCTTCCTTCCTTCCTTCTTCCCTGGGCCAGCACCGAACAGCCTGTTAACACATGTTTCTGAGTACTGGTGGAATAGGCGGCACGTGTCGTCTGTTGCTTTACCACACTTCCCTTTAGAACTCTTGATTTTGCAAGTTGCTGCATGATCTCATTGGTAGCACAGACTTTACATGTATATGTGGGTACCCGTCTCTACTTTGTGCACCAGTTTAAACAGGCGAAAAACTTCAAAGATTTGTCTTCCAATCTGTGGGCATGGATGCTGCCCTGCCACGTACTTTCTTGTAGTTCACATCTTACTCTTTCCGACCGTCAACGGACTCTGAGTATCCTTTTTGCCCCATTCAAGTCAGAGACAGTAAAGAACCAACCTTCAGGTGTTGCAGTGACAGCGTTGGCCTGTCCCCAAGTTCTAACTCTAGCCGGGCGCGAGTCCTTTGTATATTTTCTGACATCTTTGAGTATTGATCAACGGCCTTTACCTTACCTGATCTGTTGAAATTTAGTCATAGTTTGTAGTTTTATGTCCGTGCTTGTTACGAGTCGTAGTGTTGTCTTAAGTTTAGTCTCCTTGAAGACTAAGGCTACTTGCTTGAGAGCACGCCCTCCTACAACTCTTGAAGATACAACAGGGTATTCAGCTGTCGTGGGTGTCTCGCTTTTTAGTAGGGAGACGTTTTATAATTTTCAGATCAACTTCTTTCAAGTCTTCCTGAGAGAAATATGATGGTGGCATAAAAACTGTTTATACTGGTGATAAGAATAGAAAAATTAAAGTTCCTTTTCTCTGATAAGGAAATATCTTGAAGCAATGTGTTTACACATCAGTTTCAAACCCATTCATTTCATTATTTCATACTCGTTTTCAAATTTTTTACTTAAATTTTCAGACGTCAATTACTACTTGGGTGGTCCACGTCAAAACTGTGATCAAGTGTGCCAGTCACGTGACCAACTTTGTCTCGATATCGATCATGGCTTCACCAATGAGGCAATTGTGCCAATCATAGAAAAGCTTATTAAAAATTCCTGTTCAACCGGTTCGCGTGACACATATAAGCCAGGATCACCATACCCATTTTATATCAGTGAAGGTTCTCAGTATACTGGCGAATGTAATGGCTGGAAAAACGTTCCCGAAAGAATTGACTGCAAGATTTCTCCAAAGAATCTTCCTCCGAGAAGAGTTTGTCCCTGTAATAAAGGTAAGGAAATTGTTTTTTCACTACAAATTTGAAATGTCTGATGTTGCACTCAAAAGCATAAAAAAAAGCATGCACATGAAACGGTTCACACCCTGCTGTGGCTTTTGGCAGTTGATCAGCGTCTGATATTGATCCAAAGTGGAATTGTAGCAATTGTTTATTTTCATTTGAGAGGGCTTCGAATAATTTAAAAAAGTAAAGTGAAAGTTCGAGATAGATGTCAAGATGAAGTTCCAATGGATCATGATCTCCTTTTCAAGGATTTTTTCTGTTGTATCGTCGTCATACTATTTGCTTTTCTTCAAAAAGCCGCAAATGTCTGAATTATTGAGCTTTTCGTGTTTCCAGTTAACGTCATCTGGTGAGCCCAGTTAGCGAGGTGCCAGTCTGTCGTCCGGGAGGCCCGGGTTCGATTTCTACCTGATGGCTTTGCAATCTGCACGCGGTTAGACGTTCGAGTACTCTCGGATAAAGGCGTTAAACCGTACGTAGGTCCAAGGTGCAGACATCGATGGGGAGCTCGAGTCATATTTCCTGTTCTCCCGTGATTCTCGAGTCGAAATTGTCAGAAATATTTTAAACAGTTTTATAGCAGTTCCTAGCGAGATTTTACACTGCATCACTTTATTTGTAGTTTCCCTTCTTTACTATTGATTGTTCTACTTATCTTAAGTATCAAGGTTTTATTAAGCAAAACTAGTGGCAAGTAGTGTTTGTCTCACTTGGTATAAAGGCATTAACTAGTAAACTTGAGTTTCGTCCAATAGATCCTTTTCCAGTTCCAGGTACCGCTGATAAAAATAGACTGTCGGCGCACGCACTAAGGGTATGCCTCGAACTGAAGTAAATTATTCACAAACTCCAGTATGGAGGAACTGAATCTTAAAATAAAACAATACACTTAGTTGTGAATAATAACTTTTCTCCCAGGAATTTGGGAATATTTTACTTCAGTTCGAGGCTTACCCTGAGTACGTGCGCCGCATTTTTATCAGCGGTATCTGGAACTGGAAAAGAGTCTATTATCAAACCTAGGTTCTCAGGGACTCTCTGTTTTAACAAGGTAACCATGGGCTCGGAACAATTCCTTCACTTATTATACTCTTTACAATCTTGGAAGTGCTTGATTAAGTTCTTTTGATCATTGTAATCGGCCTTTGAGGGTGTTCACTGACATGGAAAGGGCGCTATATAAATGCACAAGTGGTCAGCTTTATCTTTAGCTTCATTTGTTTTTCGTACTTTCAGTCAAACATACAAGAATCTGCTCAAAAACTGGGGGTTACTTGGAGTGTCTAAATGGTAAAGCCATCAAAGTTGTAAAAGCGAACTATGGTCGCACAGAAGAAGGTGTTTGCAAGCAGTCTAGTGTCTCAAGCACGGACTGTAGGGACAGCTTGTCACTTAGCTATGCCCGTGACAAGTGCAATGGAAAAGCCTACTGTGACATTTGGTCATCAGCAGATGTATTTGGCGCCAGTCCATGCAACGCAACAGATAATTACCTTCAAGTTGAGTATGAATGTACAGGTGAGCTTTAGTTTTACTCTGAGTTTCTGTTAACGAGTGCGAGAGAAAAGTTAAGAAAAATGAGGTGTGACCGTACATGTGAAACATATTCTAGGCAATTGATGAGTCGGGCCAGAGGTTGTTCTTACGAAACTCTATACACATCCATCGGCTAAGAGTATTCACGATTGTTGAAGCAGCCATCAAAGGCATGTTTACCCTACTAGTTTTAGGTTTTCGCTTGAAAACACACTTTGTTTCGTTGGAAGTGTCTTCCTGTTTTTATCGTCTATGCTATGTCGGCTTCAGGTGTTTGTTAGAGAGACAAGAACTGTTGTTTATCCATACTTCTTATATTATTCTAACCGTGGAGCTGTTGGAAAAACTTGGCAAAACTAAATCTTCCCTTAGCTGGGAACGTTTATGGCTTACACATTGGGTTTCCTTCTACAGGTAAATTTAAGTCAACTGTTGTCAAGAAGGAGAAATGCAGCAGTCCTTTAGGAATGGAGGATAAACGCATTCCTGATGGCCAGATACAGGCTTCCTCTGCTCAACGCTCTCAGTCGTCAAGTAGTTCAAATTGGGGCAGGTTGAATTGTATTGGTTATGGTTCATGGTCGGCACAAACAACAAATTCCAGTCAATATCTTCAGGTAACTGATATTAGCATGAGATTAGGGAGATGTTTTGAATAAAGCTACAAACCAAGTATCTTGCTTTAAGCAATTATTTCCTTCTTTTATTAAATGCATGAAAACAATTTTTAGATTGGGCAGAATGTCTTAAAAATTTGGTGAGACAACTTGCTCAAGATAGCTTGTAACAAGGGCTAATGATCAGCTGTTGTGTTTCAAAGATTCGAAGTGACTCCAGATCAACCTCGTTCCCTGGGTTGTCTCACACCCCCAGGTATGAGGGAACCCTGGGAACGAGGTTGACTCCAGATTTTACGTCATCAGCCATGCGCCAGATCCCTCAATCACAACGCTTACGATTGTGTTTATATTCTTGGGAATTTCAGATATCTGTTAGTTAAGCCGTGCTGACAACCGCCAAATAAGGCCGAAAGAGCTGTCCTCGGCTGTTAACACTAGGGCTCAAAATTTATATTAAGAGGCTCAGTGCAGGCTTAGTACCTTCGGACACGTGAGGCGCTAGTGCACTTTTTTCTTGCTGTCTCCATACTAGTACATAAGCGCAACACTTCAGATTTTAAGGTTCAATTCATTGGGAATTCGAAATATTGAAAAATGAAGAAAGCTTTAAAAAATTGGTTGAAAAAGAGATTTTTGCTTGCAAGTTTTTTAATCATTTTAAGAATGAAAAAAATAACTCACCTTCGCAAACTTTCCTTACGCTTTAAAGTACGAAACAAAACATTGTATGGCAACTGTTAATTGGCAGCACTCGATCATCGATACAGGAAAACTTTTTGATTAGCTGTTCTTTGTGTTGAAGTTTAAACTTTTGCTCTTCCTTAATTGTGTGGTTTATATTCGTGTTTATAATTCTTTCAGGTCAACTTTAAGCGGAGGGTAAAGATAACGAAGGTCGCTACACAAGGCCAATTTTGGAGGAATGAATGGGTGAAGAGTTATTCTCTTTCACACAGCCAAGATGAGGTTACGTTTAAAACTTACAAAAGCTCAGCGAAAGACGTGGTAAGTAACATAAATGCGGTGAGTATCAGGAATTAAGGTGATCATCTTCAGACAAGTCAAATTTCGCATGTTGTTATTAACCCAAGGCAGGTTGTAACAGAAACTGAGAAGGAAAAATACAAAATGCACTTAGTGGGTGATGAAAATGAATAAAGAAAGTATTGAAGAAAAACAAAATTCTAAACATTAGTTTTCAAACCATTTGAACATTCACACTGTTAAGACAAGCACTCTTAAACACTTTTATTAAATCCTTATTAACTTCATTTCTCTTAGGTTTTTGAAGCAAATACGGACAGACACACAGTTGTCACTAACACACTTCCAACTCCAGTACTGTTACAGTCGATAAGGATTCTTCCAAAATCTTGGTTTGGCGGGATATCGTTAAGGGTCGAGTTTTATGGATGCGATGGTATGTGGTTTATTTTAATACGGCCGTAGTCTTAATTACGGCCTTCTTTTGTTCGTGAAGTACCAAGAATTTTCGCCATATAGTTACATAGTGTTAAGCCGATGAGAGTCTTTGACTCCGCCCTGGACAGGACACTAATCAATCGTAGGTTGGCCCCCAGCAGAACTGGTACTCATTTATACAGCTGAGTGGACTGGAACAATTGCAAAGCCAGGTAAAGTGTCTTGCTCAAGGACACAACACAGTGGTCTGACCGGGGCTCGAACTTGCGGTCCTAGGATCACGAGTCGAACACGCTAACCGCTCGGCCACTGCGCCGCCGACAAAAACTAGCTAGCGTCTCTTTATCCAATTAAAGCCTCGGGGCCAGACAACCTACCGATTTGTTAATTTGTTGAAGAGAATGCCGATCTTTTCCTGCAGGTGTCCCCCAAGGGGACCATGACCACTCGGGCCATGGCTGTTTTGGAGCAATAAATCTTGATATCTCATAGTCTGATCTGTGGAAAAACGCTTACATTGATGACAATACTAATTTTGCAATTAGGTTAAATGAGCTCAACATTCGGAATGCAGTCGACAACATTTCCAATCCGTACATCTGTGGACAAAGTCGAACTTAATGAAGCGAAATGCAGTAGTATATTTTATACAGAATGTTGTTTAATGCAATCAAATGATTATGCATATGATTATTTTATGTTACTTCCTGGTTCTAAAATTACTACTTAACAACAATAATCAAGGTAGCTCAAAATATGAGCCCTAGGTTTCTTTTGAACTGCCTTCCATTGTGGAGATCATTTCTGCCATTTAACCGTACTGATATTCAACTATAATATTTATGTCCATGTACCATATGTATATGCTACTGTTTTACACAACCTTATTTTAGCTACTTTCTGTTATCTTCTTGATGGTTATTCAAACAAAATTGGTTTAATGATCGATTGATTGATTAATTAAAAATGCAAAAAGCTTCAAATTACTTTCTGCACCTAAACTGCTTCGTTTGAACCTATTGTTATTAACGAAAATGAAAATTTAACTGTTCCCAACACCAAAGACAGGTCTCATTTAGTCAGGCAAGGTTCATTCTCTGAATGAGTATTTCCTGTACACCAGAACATTAATCGCACAAAAACAGCTATTGCTCACCTATGGATAAACTATTCCGTAAATAATTTTCGCAGGGTTACTCTCATCGCTTTCTTTAGCGACTTGCTTAACCAATGATTCAGACTTGAGTCCATTTCTTCGACAACTGAATAACGGCGCAACATCAGGCTAGTGGTAATCCTTAAAATAGCCTCGTGGCTCTATTAGTAACTTTTCTTCTTTGCATAAGGTTATCGGCTCTCTAAACCTGACAAACGACGCTCCTTCTTCGCTCATGGTCGGACGCCAAATGCCGCACTACAGCAATTCATCGTGCATGTAGCACTGCATAATTTCCTATTGTTTCATTAATGAGAAGCCAAACAAAAAAACACGTGCTTCGTGAGTTCATCAGCTCAATTGTGTGATGAACACTTAGTTGATCAATGAACAATGCAATCAACACATTTATTTTGATCGATCGAGAAGCTATTTCAAAAACTCGTAATTCGTGTTTGAATGCGGTTTCCAAACACCTCGCTTCGCAGCCTCGTGCATTCGTAGTTTCTCGATGTTTGGAACCCCTATTCAAACACTCGTACTCGTTTTTGAAAAATTACATAAATAGTTCCGTAATTTAACTGTAATGACTGTAAAGGAATGGTATTTTAACATGCTATCTTAATGTTTTTAAGAAGTTGTTTACCCATATTGATCTATCCATCTATCTATCTACAGCACCTTGTGTTGAGGATATTTGTGACGTATGCAGCGCTGCGCCGCTGTTCGTTCCTAAGGACGGAAAAGCGTTGCTAGGACACGTGATAGCAAGATTCGAGGCGTACGATCAGCATGTTTGTCAGTTGTTATGTCTTAAAAACAAGTTCTGCTTGTCTTTCAACCTTGGGCCAGCGATTGGAATTGTCAAATCTTGTGAGCTCAGTGATTCTGATCATGTGAGCAACCCGGAGGCCCTCATGTCACGTGACGGATACAAGTATTATGGGATAGAGGTAAAAATTATCGTTTGTGCCGTTTCTTTAAAACGACATTATCAATGTGGCTGACTTACCAAATATGTTAATACAGAACTTATATTTCAAACTCTTTACAAAATGATTTCTTGTTAGATCGTTCACATGGCTTCTGTTGCTTTGACTATGAACTAAAACGTTTGGAGCGTATTTTGCCATTTAACATTTTTTGCTTTCTTTTAAATGGTATAATTTGATTTTTTTTTCAGTCTAAACTTTGAGTTATTGGTAAAAAGGCTTATTGATAACTCATATTGTCCTCTAACTAGCGGAATAGAAACTACATTCATAAACATAAGACTTGTGTGTCTTCCTAATCTGATTCTTCAAATCACTTTTAATGTTTCTGTAAGGAATTTTACTGTTTAACACTTAAGATGTTGATATACGAGGCGTGTTTTCTGAATTCAAAAACTACAAAACAGATAGCTTTGAGGCCCAGAACACGCGTTCGCTTTTTGTTAATAGGCATATAGTGTTTGTGTTACTCTTTACATTCAAGTATTTTTGTTTTTCAAGGGTGTTTGTATTGAATCGTAAAGACTTAAACAAGACGCTGCGTCCAAGGGAGTATTTAAAAAGTTTTGTTTTTGCAAGAATTGTTTCGAGAAAAAATCTGTTATTCTTTTGACACTATCTAGAATCCGTGTTCCCCCAACCCGTGTTTGAACAACGGATCGTGCCACCCTAACTTCATGGAGAAAACTTACAAATGTTCTTGCACACCAAGGTTTTATGGATCAAACTGCGAATTAGGTAAGGTTTAGGGTGTATGTGGAGCCTTACACCATAAAAGAAACTCAGGGAAGATAACAGTACTAACAACAACGTGTGTGTCAAATTTGAGATTGTAGACTACCATTATGCTTTTTAGGTGCAATTTTAGACGTTTATGCACTTGGGTTTCTGGGTAAATGCGCAGGTTGCCATGTTTTGCGACACTGTAGATTGTTCCATTCAAGGAATAGATTAAGAGGAATATCAGTCTAATTTTTCCCATCAAAATTTTTGCTCATTTTATAGCTGAAGTGACGACGAGCGTGATAGGGATAATATTGTTTAGGGAGATCGAATGGGTGGGGATGGGAGGGGGGGGAGGGGGGAGTTAGCTGGATAAGAAAATATACTCCAATGAAAATGTCGTTGAAATTGTCGGGAATTCCTAGATAACGCGGACAATAAACTTTTTAGGGAAATGAAAGACAAAAATTACCTTTTACATGCATTTTTACCTAAGCCCAATAAACATAGTATAACTTAAGGCATGCCAGTCACACCAAGCCAAAGCTGAACACAGAACGGTTTAAGAATTCTTTGATTGATTTTGAAATATAACCTCTCGTACATACATATTTTAGTGTGTATTTCCAGCGCATGCCCTATACCTATTGTAATTCTTAATATTTTAATATTTTATTGTAATTCTTAAAATTTCTTTTGAATGCCATCTTAACTCATGATATGTAATGGTATTAAAGACTTATTATTATCATTATTATTATTATTATTATCA